>CM049796.1:9420245-9716945 GCA_027422405.1 Ptychobarbus kaznakovi | reverse complement strand
TCCGTTTTCCTATCGTCAACATGTCTTGTGCTTGCTCATGATCACCAGTTGCTGGTCATTTAGGAGTTACCAAGACCTATAATAGAATTTTAAGTCATTTCTTTTGGCCAGGATTAAAAAAAGATGTTGCTCATTACTGTCGTACGTGTCATACCTGTCAGATCGTTGGAAAGCCGAATCAGAGTATTCCACCTGCTCCTTTGAATCCTATACCTGCGATTGGAGAACCATTCGAACATGTGATGGTAGACTGTGTTGGTCCACTACCAAAAACTAAGACGGGTAACCAGTTTTTACTAACTATCATGTGTGTGGCTACCAGATTTCCAGAGGCGATTCCGTTAAGAAAAATCACTGCGCCTGTTATCAGCAAAGCATTGGTGAGATTCTTTTCCACGTTTGGACTTCCAAAAGTAGTGCAAACCGATCAAGGTACGAATTTTCTATCGAAGCTTTTTAAACAAGTACTTGATTCACTGGAAATTTCTCATCGGATCTCAAGCGCGTACCATCCGCAGAGCCAGGGCGCACTTGAGCGTTTTCACCAAACACTTAAGTCAATGCTTAAGAAATATTGCAAGGATACTGCTAAAGATTGGGATGAGGGAGTTCCCTTAGTATTATTTGCTGTCAGAGAGACCGTTCAGGAATCTCTTGGTTTTAGTCCAGCCGAACTTGTGTTTGGACACCAAGTTAGAGGTCCCCTGAAAGTTCTCAAAGAACGGATTTTAGCACCCGTTTTAAATGCAAACACTAGTGTACTGGATTATGTGAGCCAGTTTCGAGATCGTCTTCATGCTGCTTGGTCGTTAGCTAGAGAATCGCTTGCAAGTGCTCAGAAAGACATGAAGAATAAATATGATAAAAAAGCGGTAGCGCGATCATTTCAAACTGGTGACGAAGTGCTTGTGTTGTTACCTGTCCCAGGATCATCTTTGTCTGCTCGTTTCTTTGGTCCCTTTGTGTGAAAAGAGAATGAGTGAAACTGATTATTTGTTGTAAACACCTGATCGAAAACGAAAAACCCGTGTTTGTCATCTAAACATGTGAAAAGCATATCATACTAGAGAGTCGTCAACGGCAAAGTGCTGCGGAACAGACTGCTGGGCCCGCTGTCTCTCCTGTTGCAATAGCCGTGGATTTTGGCGTCATCTCCTGGTATCTTGGTGTGTACACAGATGGTGTGGTGTTTCGCCATGCTTTTCAGCAGGGTGCAGGTTAGCAAATTAAGAGATTTTAAAAGATCTTCACTCGTATCTTAATCATTTGACTGTGGATCAGAGAATAGACATTGTAAAATTACTTTCTGATTTTAAATGTCTGTTTGGTGATGTTCCTACACAAACTAATGTCTTGAAACACGATATTAATGTGAACGGAGCTCATCCTATTAAGCAACATGCTTACCGCGTAAACTCGATGAAAAGATCTGTTATGTATCAAGAGGTAGAGTATTTGCTGGAAAATGGTTTAGCCAAGTCCAGTTGCAGTCCCTGGAGTTCTCCGTGCCTACTTGTTCCCAAATCCGATGGCACATTCAGATTCTGCACAGATTACCGTAAGGTAAATGCTGTGACTGTGCCAGACAGTTACCCGTTGCCTAGAATGGAGGATTGTATCGATAACATCGGTTCTGCACGTTTCGTTACAAAACTTGATATGCTAAAAGGATACTGGCAAGTTCCACTCACCTCACAAGCTTCAGAGATTTCAGCCTTTGTAACCCCAGATAATTTCCTTCAGTATACGGCAATGGCCTTTGGGGCTTAGAATGCCCCAGCAAACTTCCAGCGCCTCGTTAACATCGTTTTACATGATGTACCAAATTGCAACGCGTATCTTGATGATCTGGTGTTGTATTCGTTGAGTTGGACCGAACACATTTGCCTGTTGAGAACAGTGTTTGAACGACTTGTTAAAGCAAATTTGACACTTAACTTAGCAAAATGTGAATTCGGCAAAGCCACGGTCACTTATCTTGGCAAAGAGGTTGGTCAAGGCCAAGTGCGACCGTAAGGCCAAGGTCACGGCCATAGCAGAATTTCCGGTTCCTACCACCCGCAGAGAGTTGCGGAGGCTCTTGGGAATGGCAGGCTATTATCGTAGCTTCTGTAAGAATTTCTCGACCGTTGTGAGTCCTCTTACTTCACTGCTTAGCCCGTCTAAACATTACGAGTGGTCAGCTGAGAGTCAACATGCTTTTGATTCAGTCAAAACTCTGATGTGTAATGCACCTGTTTTAATGGCACCTGACTGTGCTCGAAGTTTTAAACTGGAGGTCGATGCAAGCGCCGTTGGTGCTGGAGCTGTTCTTATTCAAGAGGATGCGAATGGAATAGAACATCCAATTAGTTATTATTCTCGTAAGTTTAACAAACCTCAGTTGAATTATTCAACTATTGAAAAAGAAGCTCTTGCTTTATTACTCGCAGTACAACACTTTGAAGTTTATCTTGGTTCCAGTAGTCTCCCGATTGTAGTGTATACGGATCACAATCCTCTCGTGTTTTTAACTCGAATGTATAATCACAATCAGCGTTTAATGCGTTGGGCTCTTATTGTCCAGAACTACAATCTAGAAATCAGACATAAGAAGGGTTCGGAAAATGTCTTAGCTGATGCTCTCTCGAGAGTGTAGTTGGTATGTTTTTTTTTTGCAAACGAGTTTGTTCTTAAGGGTGGGAGTGTTACGTCCATAAATGTCCTTGTGGGAGTGCCTGTGTTTTTTTCTCTCTCTCCTGCTTGTTCTCTCTCTGTTCCCTGTCAATCTCTTAGGCCGCCTCCCTTGACTGCTGATTGGCTCTTGAAGCTGTCACTCATCATTAGGTGACATGACGCCGACCTATCCGCTGCCAGTAAAGTTTCCTCTGGCAGATAAGGACGTTGAGATGAAGGAGAGTGAAAGGAGAATGGAGATCTCTCTTTTGCTCTCTGTATTTGTTGTCACTTTACTCGTTTTTGACTTGCTTTATTTGTTATTCGTTTATGCCAAAATCCTTTGTGTTTTTGTTCTGACATTCTTGATCCTTATTTGATTTGCCATTCTGTTTGGTTTAATCTGTTACTTTGTTACTCGGATGGCGTTGCTCTTTGATTCTTGATGAGATTACACTCTATGACGTTTACTCTTTACCAAGGGAGGCGGATAGGGAAGATGTCGTGCGACTTCCATTGTGCAACATTTAGGTAACTCTTGTGTATAGAAACCCCCAGTAAGAGGTGAACGCCACCCCCTGTATGTTTTGTTTTATTAGTTGAGAGTAGGGAAGTATACGGCGCTTGGCGCTGAAGGTTTCTTTTCTTTCTCTTCCTTTAGTTAGGTTAGAGGTTAAATAAGGTAGAGTTGGTTTTGTTCCTTTCTTCTTTTGGCGTCACTAGCGTCCCCTTTCTCTTGGGTTGATTTGTTTAGTTTTTCATTTGTCTCTTTTCTGAGTTGTAAATATTTGTACATATTGGTTGTCTCTTTAAGTGACTGATACTTTTGTAAATATATTTTGTAGTTATATGGATTCCTTTCACTTTGTTTAATAAATCACTTTCGTTGGCAGTTTTTGGTCCTTGCATTGTTTCTTGCCACTTCCATAATTTTACAGATTTGCCACAATCTCAATGTTACTCCTCTTCCCCTAGACAATCTTAAAAGGGTCGTAACACTATCTATCTATCTATCTATCTATCTCTAGCTCATCTTTTTTGTATTTCATAAATACTAGAGAAAGCTTTGTTAATACTGGATGGAGCAGGTTTTCTTCACATTATGTTGGAATTCTAGGGCAGTCCCACCCCCCTCACTTTTGGCATCCAGAGTAAGTCCACTGCTCAAGACCTTTTAAGGAAAGAAAAGAGTCAGATAGCAGAGAGACAGAAGAACTGACACAACTAACAATGTTACACTTTAACTCTGTGTGGGGGAAGATTGGTTAAATACAAAAGCTAATGTGGCACTTCACTTGTATGATAATATCCATGTTATCTGCTGAAAGTGTCCTTGAGAATGACAAAAGTTAAACAACTGTTTTACTCATTACTTATTTATAGTTTTTTTGCGCTTGGAGCATGCTTGTGATTACTATAGAGTCTTCTGATGTCTGGAATGATCATGTGGTTGTAGTTTGTGCCCTTGAGTCTCAGAAAATTAAATTAGTTTTGAATTCTTCTTCTGTTTAGCTTGCTCCTCATTTCTTTAGTAGTCAGTAGGGGGCGCTATTGAACTATGGATGAGGGCTGAGTGTGTGTCTCCCCAGGAAAGTTTCAGCCATCTTGCAGATGTGTTGTTACTTTAACACTCATCATGCATGTTAACAAAATACCACATTACTTGTATCAAGAGATTTTATTCTAAATCAAAGCCAAACTTTTGCTTATAATGCCTTCTCTCCCCTCCCCCTCTCTGTATCATGCTTAGGCACTGCCTTACAGGCACACTGACAGATTTGGCTTGGAAGGATGAAAAAGGGACTTTTAAGGGGGGCTCTAAAAGGGAAAGACACACTGACTACCAAGACACTTTGTACAGCAGTTGTGGATTAGTAAATTCATCCATCTGTCTCTCTTTCTCTCTTCCAAGTGTTTTTGTGTAAGAAACAAAGAAAAGTCCACTTTGAAGAGTCAGGTATCTTTAAAAACACTTATTTCCACAGCATAGACCATTCAGTCCTCTTTGATATAGAAAGTAATAATACAAATTCAATAAAACGTGCATGCATATATACACAGGGGTATATGAGGAAAAAAAAGTCTATGACCTCATTCCGTCCAAAGATCGTAAAGAGAGAGATTACAGAGCACAGATCATCTTAAACAACATTTCTTAAGCCTTACATTTTATTTTTAAATGTGTGTGTGTGTGTGTGTGTTGTGTGTGTGTGTGTGTGTGTGTGTGTGTGTGTGTGTGTGTGCGTGTGTGTGTGTGTGTGAGTGAGAGAGAGAGAGAGAGAGAGAGAGGTTCCCTCAGTAAGAATACCACTGGATGCAGCTGCTAGCTTGACCCCTATAGTGTTAAGTTATTCCTGGAACAGCTGACAGATTGTGTCTGGGAGAGTGTGTGTGAATGGAAATTACTGGAACAGAATTAGAAGTGCTTGTCTTTTGTGCTCTTATGCAAAGTAGCTTTTGCTGTTGGTAAATAAGCCATGTAGGCCTTGTCGTATGTCTTAAAGTGATAGTTAAAAAAAAGAAAATTCTGTCAACGTTTACTCCATGCCACTCCTGTATGACTTTGTTTCCTCTGTGGTATATGAAGAATGTATTTTGGGAAATGACAACATATTTTATAACATCATATTTTGTGCATCTTAATTTTGTGTAAACTGTACGTTTTAAACAGTTAACGAAATATATATGTGGCTAATACACACTGAAAAAAATGGTTTTACTTTGAAACAATTTTCATTCAGAAATTGCTAGCAAATGTCATAAATAAGTACAATGTAACATGACATTTTTTAAGTGAAAAGACTGAAATACTTATTTATTGTGTGTGTGTGTGTGTGTGTGTGTGTTGTGTGTGTGTGTGTGTGGTGTGTGTGTGTGTGTGTGTGGGCATGTTTATGTGGTTTATGAGACACAAATTTGTATAATGACATGGTATGACATAGGTATTACAAGGAGAAGGTGATTTATGAGGACATTTTTAGTGTCCCCATAATTCAAAATGCTTATAAATCATACAGAGTAAGTTTTTTGGGGGAAAGTAGAAATGCAACAGTCTCCTGTGAAGGCTAAGTTTGGTGTAGGGGCAATAGCACATACAGTTTGGTAGATAATAAAAACCATTACGCCTATGAAATTCCCCGTAAACCATAAAAAACCACATGTGTGTGTGTGTGTGTGTGGTGTGTGTGTGTGGTGTGTGTGTGTGTGTGTGTGTTTCAATTTACTACAGTATATTTACATCAGGTTTTGGGAGTTGGACTAAACAAAACCAGAATGCTCTCTTATTACCTTTTTGGCCCCATGTAAATCATCCTCTGAATGTCATCCATCAGTCTTCATATAAGTGTTTGCATTCTGGGTCACATATTTTGCAAATTTGCAAATAAAAGACAGCATTTGCATTCGCAATGTGTGTATGCCCAGCTGTGTTAGCTCTGTTAAATTTTATATGTACGTATGTGTGTGTGCAGAACATTTTACTCTGCTAAATTTGTGGCCATTTATATAACTAATAGCATTATAGCTTGGAATGAGTAGTTTCGAGTAGTTTCGCAAATTCCTTTGCAGTTTTATTGTGAGGACAGTTGGGGGCACTCCAGTATCACATTACGTTTATTTGTGCTTTTTACAGTTGTGTGTTTGTGTAGTTGTGTCTTCTGTTTGTCATTAAAGACCTTGGAAAAAAGAGCCCTGCTGTTTTCTGGAGTCTGTAAACCCTCTTATCAGTGTAGGCCACTGCTGTGATCATTTGTGGGATGTGGGAGCAAGATTATACAGGCATACTGGGATGGATGGAAGTGTTTGGGAATAAGGTGAAGGCTTCTTGTTCAGTTTATCTGCTTAGGCCCAAAAGAGAGAACTTGTATCTCTCAAAGCTTCTTATAGCAAGTTACAATTCAAACTGGTAAAGGCTGATTGTGTGTGAGAGGAGAGAGCAGGAAGGGGGAAAGCATGAAAGCATCTAATCCACTTATTCTGCTGGAGTTGTGGGACTACACTGGTAATCTGGGACTCTGTAAGGGCTTTGTCTGAATGTGTGAAGAACAGAGGGTCTCCTGTTTCTATGCGTAGAACAGCAGTGCAGAGACACTGCAGTGTCCTTCATGTACCGCATGCCCCTTTTTCTCTCTCTCTGCATCCATTTTCGTTTCCCACACATACAATTTGTTTGTACACACAAACCATTCAATGTAAAAATGGCATTCAACAGAGTTACATACATAGTGATGTAAACAATATAATGTTAGACCTATTATTATTATATTAAACCAACTGGTATGTATATATGTATGTATGTATGCATTCATTTATTTAAAAAGTTATCCTATAACTTATGTTGTTATATTTTACACAAGTGTCAATTCATCACATTAAAATAACGTTAATAACAATATTAGTAACAAGGCTTTAAACTGAACATTTTTGTGAACTGTTTTTTTTGACAAGGAAGCCTATCTTTAATCATTCTTGAAAAAAACAAATGCAACTTTCTGTCTAATGCAATGGCATTTATACTTTTTGAGTCACTAAATATTTTTGGGTGGCTACTGTATTTTATATTAAGGGATTGCCTAATGAATACATAATGAATGCATTTTACTGACCAGTGTTATTTTAGTATCTTTGAGATACTTTCATGGGTTTTAATAAACATTTTAATTCGTTTTTATTTTTATATTTTAATTTTAGTTTTACATTGCTTTAGTAATATGGTTTTGCCATTTATTTATTGTTTTAATTTTAATTTTAGTTTTTGTTATTTTAGTACATCAAGTTAAACTAAAGGAGACATTTTGCCTTAACAACTAGATGGAAAAAGTTGTATTTATTTATTTGTCTGTCTGTTTGTTTGTTTGCTTGCTTGCTTGTTTATTTGTTTAATTTTAGTTTTATTTATGTTATCGTTAATCTAAATGAGCAATTTTGCCTTAGCGGCTGGTTACCAAAAAGCTTAAGTTTATTCATTTATTTATTTTAGTTTCGGTTTTAGTTAACATGTAGTTTTGTTAATTAAAATAATTACAATAACCCTGTTCCTGGTTGTGCTTTATTTATCATTTAGAACAGTTTTGTATACAAACAGCACTTGGCTAATCAGTACATGACTTTATGGCTTACAGTACAATGACACAATGATAGTAGCCCTGCTGCTGCTGCAGTCCTCACCCCCCCAGCTTTGCGTTCTAAAACCCCATGAGTGTTTTTCTGTGTGTGCCTGAGCACATCTGGTTCTAATCAAGCTGTCATACCCCACATTCCTGTGTGAGAGTTATGCCTTCTAGTCTCCCACACTTTCATAAACAAAAATGCAGGCAACCTTATTTTGTATGATGAATTCAAGTTGCACAAAATTTAACCTGAATCATTTTTCCTTTAACGTTTTTCCATTCCTTCGGGGTGTTTTGTAATACATGGCAACAGGAGGAAATCCTGGGGTGGACTTTTTCCCGGTTGATGAGTCAGAGTTTTTCCTTCATTTTCTTGTTTGCTGGCCATTGAAGAAAACAGAAATGACAATGAAATGCTAGTGACTAACTTGTGCTGTGGTTTGTTTTTATAGCCCACCTTTAAAGTTATAGACCATTAATGTGTAGTTTTCTATCCTGACCAGTAGAGGTTAGTGTTGTTTTGTGCAGAGCTGAAATGAGAGATTATTTTAGTGTGGTTGTGTATGTGTGTGCGCACTTGTGCATTAGTAGGTCAGCTGCAGTATTGTAGTGTGTCCTGTGGTAGTCAGTGTTGCTTGGATAGTTGCACTAGGAGCTGTGTGACTGTAAAATAAAATTTTCACGATTTTAGCCAGATGGTGCTGGTGCCCTTGCTTTCAGAAATAACGGAATCAGTCAGTTTTAAAGTATCTAACCTCTCCAGATAGCAGATATGACTTTTCCTGGTCGATCAATGTTATAAGGGCACATACAGGAGCAGTTTTGCTATAGGCTTTCCTTTAGGCTATATTTCTTGACTTAAGTCAATAATTGTGAAGTTATGTAACTATTTCAAAATGGCAATTGTAAATATAATTACTTAAATGTATAGGATAGGGAGCCGGTTTTGTTTTATTTATATAATTGTTACATTTATGCATTTAGCAGGCATTTTTATTATTGAACTATATTATGTGTGTGTTTTTGGAATGTTTTGTTTTTAGCAGGTGAATTTCACAAAATATCCGTTACAAAAAAAAGAAGAAAAAAGGTATAAAATGCATTGAAGCATATTTGTACAGTATTGTATTTGTGCTTCATAAGGAGCCTGATTCTCAAGTCTTAAGAGTAGTATGCCCACTAGATGGGGTATAGGACCTATACTGCTGTAGGAAAGGGCTGATGTCATGTGGAAGAGAGAAGAGACCATCAGAGAGATGCAGTAGGGGAGATTCACATGAAACTGTGTCAGTAGGGGAATAATGTCAGTGTAGGACAGCCATAGAAAGCAAGCTGTGAGAGAGAAAGAGGGGGCACTTGTGATTGTGATTTGCAAAGCAGGGCAAAATTGGATTTATTTGACCTCTTTCCAGGTTATGAGGCCGTCTATTGCTGTTTAAGCTTTATGCTCATATCAGGGGATATGAATGGAGCATAGGTCCATAATAATTGTATGCATGTCTTCAGAGATGGGCACAAATACATCAACATGTATTTAAAATAAAAATGCAAAATACTATCTGGAAAAAAAAAATATTTAAATACAAAATACTGTGTGGGAAAATGTATTTAAATAAAAATACAGTATTTTGTAAATACACAAAATACATGTGAAATTGACACTCCATTGATGTAATACTATGGGCCTGTTTACACCAAGAATGATAATTCTAAGAATGATTATATTAGTGTACAATGTATACAATAAAGTATACAGTGCAGTTGTGTCATCTGTCAATTTAAATGCACAAGCTCAAGCAGAAATAAATCCGACTGACTGTCAATGTTTTTATTATTCATATTTTTTGTGCTGTTATGGTTTTAGTTGTGGTGTGCTATCTGCTATTCACTTAGATTTAGTATGTACTCACATGAGGCCATCTGATCCGTGCTTAAGCACGATTGGATCCAAAGTCCAGTTCTTTTCACAAGTGCGACTGCTCTGTACAGTGTGATTTAAACACTTGGGAGAGCTTCACAAGGAGTGGATTGAAGAGTGCATCAAGAGTCATCACGCTCCGACATCTTCGGTAAAAGGGCTTTCAAGCCACTTCTGATACAGAAACATCGTCAGAAGCATCTTACCTGGGCTAAAGAGATAAGGAATTGGACTGTTGCTCAGTGGTCCAAAGTCCTCTTTTCAGATTAAAGTGATTTCGCATTTAATTAGGAAATCATGGTCCCAGAGTCTGGAGGAAGAGTGGAGAGGCACAGAATCCATGTTGCTTGAAGTCTAGTGTGAAGTTCTCAAAGTCTGTGATGATTTGGGCTGCCATGTCATCTGCTGGTGTTGGTCCACTGTGTTTTCTGAAGTCCACAGTCAACGCAGCTATCTTTTTTTCTCCCACAAAAGCAAGATCACCTTGTTTTAATGTTAAAATCAGGCACACCATAGTGCAACAACCATTTCAAGCATTATATATGTTTTATACACAGCAAAACAGCATGTATTTGACAGAAAATCCAGAATCATCAACAAGCAAACTATATAGATAGCTCTGTGAATGTTTATATGGTTCTCAACGAATGGGATGCTTCATTTTATTCAAAATCAAATACCTTAAATATCCACAATTTAGATTTTAATGAGATTTTCCCAGGAAACCTGGTATCCTCCATGACTCATGTTCTTTCCAACAGCACTTGAGTCAAACAGCTGCAGCTCACATGAATGAAAGTGCCATGTCTGAACTAGTTGATACATGAAATCAGCAGTCTAATAAAGGGGTTGATTGGCAAACATTTTTTTTTCATAATAGAGCTTTCATAATCCTGTGACAGTGCTTCTAGGTTTGACTTTTCCCCAATTTATTTATTTATTTTAGCTGATCAAACTGAGCCTTCATATATGTTGACGATCTATATGAATAACACGGATTAAGGTGATCAGGTAAATATTAGAATTTTTGGTAACACTTTAGATTAGAGAACACTATTCACTAATTACTAGTTGCTTATCAGCATTACTGGAATATTGGTGATTTATTAGTACTCATAAAGCACATATTAATGCCTTATTCTACATGCCCCATTAAGCCTGCCCAATACCTAAACTATTGCAAATAGCTACCTTACTATCAATAAATAATCAGCAACGTATTACTGTCGAGAGGTATCGCTTAGTTAATAGCGAATATGTGTTATTGAATACAATTTTATTGAATTTTTATCAAAATAAGATATTGTACATATGTATGTTTATTAACTTAGTTTAATTTATCTTTTTTGTTTGTTTGTAAAAAAATATATATTGTTAACTGTTCATTATTATTGTTATTAAGACTATTCCACATTTTGTGACTTTTGAGTTTGCCATGAATATAGCCTTTGCTGATATGAAGTAAAATGATGAATAAATACATAATTAAATAAAGGGTCATCTGGTAAAGGAGGTTAGGGATGTGCCATCTGTTTTCATTACAGTATTAGAGTAGTTTTCATCCTTATCTTGCCTCCTTTCGGTCACATGATCACTAATCACCATGTTTGTGTTTGTGGTCTCTGGATATCTGGATGGAATGAGGTGAACGGGCCTGATAAGCCAGACTGGAGTCTTTATCAGATTACAGACCCTATTAAACGATCTCCACTGCAGCAGTGCCGGATGAGTGTGGCATCTCACTGCAGCATTTTGGATTGTTTTGTGATTGTGATCATTTTGCTCAACTTTATCCAAAGCAACAATAGAGCAACGAAAAGCAAGTGCTATAACAAGTCTCAAGCTACACAGTTTTTTATTATTATTATATAATAAATACAAATAAAATATATAGAATAGAAAAAGAATAGAGCAAGCTAGTGTTAGAGGCATTTTTTTTGTTAATTGCATAATAAATAAAAAGAAAACAAATAGAGTACAAAAATAGTAAAAAGAATAGAGAAGCTAGTGTTTGTTTGTTTTTGTCTTTTCTTTTTTTGCAATAAATCCAAGCAGTTAGTAAATTAATAGAGTGCAAGTCTAAAAGGGACAAGTTATTTATTTACATTGCTTTTAGAGTAGGATTATAATAGAGAGTGCTGGTGTTAAAGGGTCAAACAAAGATAGAAGAGATTTGTTTTTAGTAGATTCTTGAAGCTGGCTAAGGACTCAGCTGCTCGGATTGAGTTGGGCAGGTCATTCCACCAGGAGGGAACCCTGACAGTCAAAACAAATAATACATTTTTCTTGGTATTTCAAGTTAGGAACAATTAATACAATTTGCCAGTTCTGGCTAATTTTGACCCCAAAGTATAAATTATATTGATATTATATTAGTCTATCCATAGTTATTTATTAGTACTCCTGTGCTCTCTCTAAATCAGTCCATATTTGTGGCCACTGGCTTGTTTTGCAAATAAGCAAAGAGCTATTTTTGGTGCAAATAGATGATATTTACTTTAATGCATTTAGCAGACGCTGTTATCCAAAGCGACTTACAGTGCATTCAGGCTATAACTTTTTTGTCAGTATGTGCGTTCCTGGGAATCGAACCCACAACCTTTGCGCTGCTAACGCAATGCTCAAACCACTGAGCCACAGGAACACATGATATCTTTGGTATGGTCTGAATCTTTACCACTTTTATATATGTGTATGTGTGTTTTGCTGCAATAATGGTCACATTTAAAGGTGGAGGCTCAAACTAATATAGTCCACACTGCTTCCTGCTCCTGGACACACTTCCCTTCTCTCACAAACTCCGGATCCCTTTCTGTCTCCCCAACAGCTTTGTGTTGGAGAACAAAGGCTGAGAGTGTGCCACTTCAGACAGCCTGGCCTGCTGTGCTCTGTGTTGGAATGGAGCCTGCGTGTGCGTGTACGCGTGCGTGTGTGTGTGTCTCTATGGGTCATATATAGCAAAATGCCATCAGTCTCTCAGTGAAAGGGCCATCTGCAAGCCACCACACAAAATAACAATTACCATCATAATAGCAGTGTGTTCACACTGTGTTAATACACAAGTACTAAATAATTCAACACTTTCCATAGAGCTAGTGTGAAGGAATTGACTTTACTCCAGTACTGATGAGCAACACACTGTACTAAACCCAGAAAAACCCTCAAACTTCTCTACAATGCTCCCATATTTGCCTCAAATTAAGACAGTTTAAATAGTTAGATAGATAGTACGATAGTTTTCTCTATACAGTGTGCATTTAATTCCAATGTATCATGTCAGTTCGTGACAAACAAACTCAGAAACAAAAGTTTTGGTAGTGTTTTTTCCTGTCTTATATTTAAAACCTCTCTTTAACTAAGTGACCTACTTTTATATGTCTGTCTTCAGGGCAGAGTGATTTAAAGTTGTATTCCCCTGCGTATCAAGGCTTGACTCACATTACATCAGGCCATTTGTATCGAATTAAATTAGTGTTTTGCTTCTTTTTTTTTCTGCTCGCACTATAACACATTGTTCCTTGCTAGAATGGGTGTAAATGGAACTTGAATGCTGTCAAATCTCAAAATAGAAACTCTAGAAGCGACTCTGAAGTTTACAGATATTATATTTTATACTCTCCTTCTGCAGTACACGTTGTGCCATAGGCAAAGAAGGCCGTTTTACTTAAGAACACCACAGATAGAGGTAAAGAGAGAATTAATGTTCAGGATCGCAGGGTCTTTGTCCTGGTTCACTCAGGCTGTGTTTGTGAACAGATGGACCATTAGTGCACTCAAGCTTTACATCTGCACACTTCGAGCCTGGACTAAATATAGTCAGTGGATTGAAGGTGAAGTCAAAGATGTCTTATATGACCAGGATGAACGGTAAAAGAGTGCATGATTCCACAAGCACGTGCACAAGCATTATGCAGATATATTTGTTTATGGCACATTGAATCTGAAATGCTCCCAAGCGCCACTAGGTGCTATAGTTGGCAGCACTAGCAATCAGCTCTTTATTCAACACCCCTCCTCGCTGTTTTTCCCTTTGTCCTTCGATTCTCTCCTCTCCTGATCTGAATTTTTTTTTTCATCTGTAGTCTTTTTTCCATTTCTCATGCTTTGTCTCCTTAACTGATGTCACTGTATTCTCTCCTTTGTTATTGGTATTGTTCTGTAATCACTTTTATGATTTTACATATGATTTCACGCTGTTTTTCCGCATATATCTGACCTAAATCGGACATCTGCTCCATCAGCTTTGGCCGCTTGACAGATTCTCCTGACACTGCCAGCAAACTGTTCACCTTGGCATTCAGGCAAAGACATACGCACAAAACAATCACTGCAGTTTTCCTCTCGGATCTCCACACCCAACATCATGTTAGATGGGTATAATGCTGTCAGTCGCTGCCTCTTTTAATCTCCGTGTTTCCCACTCAACCATCCAGTTCACACATGCACACACAGCATGGCATATCAAGGGTTAAAACACCAACCCCACCCTTTCACAATCTCACTGTGACCTAAATAATCCAAAAATGACTACTGTGCAGCTTCATATATGGAAATGTATCTCACCACTCCCTTTCTGCTTTTCCATCCATCTCCTCTCTCTCTCTGTTCTTATTCCGTGTCTGCATTCATTCATCACTGCATGGATGTGGCTTGAAATCATTGTGATGTGCTTTACATGTGAAGCTTTCCTATTTTTAAGTGGTCAAAAGCTAATTTTCATTGTCGGTTGTGTGTTTTCATATAGAGAGGTATATTAGGATGTTGTCAGCAGATTTCAAATGCTGTGGTCTGTGTCAGGAGCATGGTGTTAACAGCAGGCACACTCGCTGTGTGTGGGTGTGCGGGTCTGGTGTGTGATCAGTGTGTGTCTCACCGTGTGTTTCTCTGCAGGGATGAGCTCCATTAATCCTTCGTCTCCGAGCTTAACACAGATGAGATCAGCCGTTTGGGTTATTTGTTTTTTTTAGCACATGTAGTTGGAAATTCAACCTCACAATAGCAAAATGTGTGTCAGGGAGTTTTGAGCAACATATAACCAAAAAGTAACTCCGTTTTCTCCATTGTTTGAGTGAATGTTTTATTCATTTATTGATTTCCTGATAGCACACGTACATCCTGGAGACGTCTATTTGATTTATACATATTTTTTTAGTGTGTTTGCTCATCTGCAATATGTCTATTATCTTGTGTTTGATTGAAAGAAAGATGTTGGACAAATTGCATTTTAATGCTTAAGAAACTTCAGCCAATCTCAGTCTAACATCTAGAAAGCAGGTTTCACGTTTTTCATCTCTGCCTGGATGGAATTTTTTGGGAAGGGAATAAGATCATCTCAAATTCACCCTGAACTATTGCACAATTTTACAGTAAAGTTGAGTGGCATCTGGGATTTGATTAGTTATGGCTGAAATATGCTTTGGTAATTCTTAATACATGCATTTTATAACATAACCATGAATTTATAACTGTGGGCATCTAAATGTTTTTTGTTATTAGCCATATTTCACATCTTATTTCTTTAGTGGCAGGAATATATGAATTTAAGATGCTAACTCTACATCAGCAGAACTGAACAGTGTATGTGCCAGATGTCAGATTTATGTAATCATTGTTGAAGTTGTTGTAGCGGAAACAAAAAACAGGTCAGTCCGATAACTTGCTCTTCAGGCTCACAGAGACTGACATGTTAACTTGGGTAGTGTTAAACAGCTATTCATGTGATCCTAATCAATAGTATTTCAATAATTCTTAATGACCTATTTTTTACTATTAAACAGTGTGCTAGCTGTTTCATAGTAAATATTTAATATTTAAATGACTTCACAAAGGTTTTTTTTTTGGTTGATTAAATGCCTGGGGTCACAGCCAGATCAGTCTGTCTCCTCTAAACTGCCGGTCTACTGCTTCAGTCATCACTTAAACACATTATTAAGCTTGAGGGCGCAGATAGCCAATCAGCTATGAGAACTGGATGTAGCTGCTAGCTGATTGGAGGAAGTGTGTGGGAGTCTCCAGGTAAAACAACTCACCCCTGTGAGAAAAACAACATCCCTACTGTTGTCTCCCCGTTTGTTGAAGTCAGCAACACGATAGATAGATAGATAGATAGATAGATAGATAGATAGATAGATAGATAGATAGATAGATAGATAGATGTTCTTTGATCTTTTTTGATAAGCATAGAAAGTCTGCTTGTTTGAAGTGACGTCTTCATCCCTGTTAAATTACAGTCACCCTCATTAGCCTTTATGAGAGCAATCGCAAACATACGCTTCAGATTACATGGCTGTGTGTAAAGCGTGTACAGTGTGGAATCACACTTCCATGGCTCTTTAAAGCAGAACCAAACAGAGAGACATCGTATCGCATCACTCTGATCTGTCACACTGTCACAACTTAATTAGCTTCAGGCTAACCCCACAAAATGGAGTACGTTACCTCATCATCACTTCATGTTCACATTTGAATGTAGAGAAGCCAGCGGATGTGATCAGAGTGGTGGTTTACGCAAATGACTGCAAATATAAATAAACCAACCTGGTCTCATTAAAAAATACGTACCTCTGTGCACTTTCTGTGTGACACCATTTTATGTACTATACTGCACGTTTCACCGCAGTTTCAAAGAGAAATGTCCACTGAGTGACGCTAAAACAGAGGTTAAATACGGCTATAGGTACCCGGTTCAGAATTCAAATATCTTTTAGGTCTGTCCCTAAAAGTTAATGCTTATCATGTCCTACACCAAACCCAACCCTAAACCTACCCGATAGGGTTAACAAATGCAAAACTGATATAAAACGTGTTTGTTAATGCAATGGTGCCATTTCAACTTCCTTATAAAAGATTGGAACTGCTTTGTCAAAATACGATTCGAACAGGTAAGCTGGTCTATCATAGATAGGAAGCTGGATATGTGCGATGCTAACGTTCAAAAGCATCCGTTTTCAAATCTCCCAGCATATTAATATTGTTTTGAAGTTATAACATGAAATTCTTCAAGTAATTGAGCGAAAATTATGCTTTATTAATCAAAACTCTGTACATTTGTGTGAAAGGGAGTAAAAGGAGTCAGAGTTTTACTGACTATATAGTGTTTGTTTCTTTTGGAAACTGCAGTAATATATAGTTATTGGTACATATTTCATGTCTCACTAAAAAGTGCACCCAGTTACGGAAATGCTATGAGACCAGGTAGAAATAAACATGTTATTGCATTAGCTATTAAACCTTGTGACATGTATTTCAACGGAAATTAGCACTTTTGGACACTTCCTGGAGGTCAAATGTTAGTTGAACACGTTCACAGTTGAATGTGGTAAGCTCCAATTGTTGGTCACTCTGCTTTGACTTAATACAGCCTGTACAAATCACTTTGAGACCAGTCGGTTAAAGGTTATTGCAGAAAATGGCTATTATTGTGAAGCTTTTAGATTGGTATATAATGCATAAGTATCCAAATACATCTGGGGCACTTGTATTAAGTCTGAAAATGAATAACTGATTATGTGAGCAAAGCATTTCCAATAATAGGTGATATTGTACAGTTTCTGTATGTTTGATGTATGTTGTGTAAGGATTCACCACCTTACCGCCTACACATAATTCATGCATGATTCACTCCCGGAAAAAAAAAACACCCACTTTCTGCTAATCGAAAGAGAGGGGGTGCGTGGTTTAGTATGTGAATGTAGGGCAGTTTTCATGGTCATAGTCAGGGCTGTGATGTGATTGATATGATGGCAGGGTGGGTCACTGTGTGAGGTCACATCTTCTTGAAGCCTTTAGGCTTATGTATCTGTTTGATCAACTGTATGAATATCTGTTACTGTTCTGTGTGATCAAGCTGTGTGTATTAGACTGACTGGCTGACTGACAGAACTAGATTACAGTATATTGTCCCTCCCTTTTTCTTTGCCAGCTTTCATCGACTGTGACATCAGTCCAGTCAGTGGCTCGACCCACAATCAGACGGCAGGGAGACATAATCAGGCTATATAAAGAAACAGGGGAGGGCAGGCCCTACACAGACAACAACACATTTATCTAGTGACCGACTGAGTGGTTAAGCCCTACCCACGCTCACCCCCTCACCCACTCACAGCTGTTTTTGCCACAATTATAAAAAAAAATATAAAACACATCAGAGAATGACACACTATATACAAAGTTGTTTCTATACACAATGGACCAGCATGATTTATTAACATGTTTGTCATAGTTTCCTCTTTACTGTGAGTAAAATGAACATCTCTGCCTGTATTTTGACAGATTTGGTCTTAGACACAAATATAGGGAAAAAAAAATTCAAGTGTACGAAACTCTTTCACTTTTTGAGTTTAATCTGATTATTAATGCGATTAAATATTGAATGAACAATAAAATTAGCTCATTCATGTTAGATATCATGAACTAACAATGAACAGCTATTTTTAGTCTGCATTGGGTTCAAATAATTTCTCAATATATAATTATATTATTCTCATTATTGTTGTTGTTGTTGTTATTATTATTATTATTAGTTTCTATATACATTTATAAATATATATTTCCATTATTAATGTAATGTAATATTATGAATTGTATAACATTATTCATAAATGAGGTATTATTGTTCATTGTTAAGTTCATAATAAATGATGTCATTCTAATTTATACATCTTAGAAAAAAAATCAATGTAGAAATTAGTAAAAAAAAACAGTAAATGTTCACAAAATAAATTTAATATAATATAAATTTATATTATTATTATTATATACACATTATATTTATTTGACACACACACACACACACACACACACACACACACACACACACACACACACACACACACACACACACACACACACACACACACACACACACACACACACACACACACACACACACACACACACACACACACACACACACACACACACACACACACACACACACACACACACACACACACACACACACACACACACACACACACACACACACGTTCATATACATAAACACACCATTTAATAGCAATATTACTAACTATCATAATTATTATATTTTTTTTTTCATATTATTTTATTATTATTGTTATACAAAGGGTATTATGATACAAATATTATATGTAAATTAAATTATATACATAATATCTATACCTATAATGTTAACTTATAGAATCGTATTGTAAAGTGTTACACATTAAATAAACCATTAGAGATTTAATTGAAAAGGATCAGTTGACATTTGCATCCTCATTTTAATTGACACAGTATAAAAATAACATTATCCTCTTATTGCAAGCTATTTCCTTCCACTGTTCACCCTACACAATGTCGTCATCCCTTCTTTGTCTGTTGCCATAGTTACCTTGCTCCTTGTTCAGGATGAGGTTCCTCTCCCCCAGCCCGTGTGTATGTGTGTGTGTATGTATGTGTGGTTGTGTGTACTTGCTGCAGGCATCTCTCCATGTGTGCTATCATACATACTTTGATACCTGCTAGAAAAAAATGGAAACAGGGAGGAGATGGAGTAAAGGGGGATGGTGCAGACCGAAAGTAATCTTCTTACACCGATGCCATACAGTTTTGGCACGGAGCTAAAAGAAAGGCGATAGACTTAGTGGGCTGTGTATGATTATTTTCAGTACATTTCCTACTCCACTGACCTGCAAAATGCTTACAGCTGCTGTATAGGTGGGTTAAGGTTGGGCTAGTAGCCTGCGGTAGTGAAATACAGACTGGCACGTAGATTTAAGGATGCGAGGTTGCTATGGAAACGGCCACGGTGGATGGAAGTGGGGGACAGACTGGTTTTATGAACCCATGCTCTGTGGAGCCTCTGCGGTCTATGAATATTATATAGGACAAGGACCCACTCCACTGACAAGAATCTATAAATATAGACAGCCTTTGAAAGAAACTGTATAGCAGAAAAAAGTAAGGTATTTGGGAGTAGGGAGGGAGAGAAAAAGATTGAGGAAAAGAGGAAGATGCTGGTGGGGGTTAAGTGGGAAAGCTGACATCATGTTGCTTCCTTTTGGTAAGCGTTAATGGGGCAATGAAGCATTGCTTTTCTTAGAATACTTCATAAATATTTCATACTCCTTGCAATCTGCTGAATGCCTAAAGGGAAGAAAGGATAGTTTTCTTAGTGTTTTTGTGTTTTAGCTACAATTTCTGGTGTTTTTTTTCTAGACGACAATATTTGATTGGTATTTCAGTCCTGAACGGACCCTTTACAAAGAGCGTGATTGACAGGCGATCTGACCAATAATAACGCAGAATCTACCGTTTTGTCTGACAAACAAACCAGACAGGAAATTAGATTAACATCGGTGGACTTGGAAAACTGGTGTGTACTGACGTCTTTCCACGGTTGAAATAAAATATAATCTGATGTTCATTTATGTTTATTTTGTAAATATGAAAAGATGAACGGTTCACTTGTCGCTTGAGCTGAGGCATACAGTGATCTGTCACGACACATTAAAGAGCCGCACAATTGTATTTATTATTTGAATTTCTTACAAAATGACACAGTTTGAAAGCGGTTTCATTCCAGAAGTAACCTGCTCTGTCTTGACTTTCGGCGTGTTTTCAGTGTCGTCTTTGCTTCGACATGTATTTTTTACTGCGTGAGAATATGATGTGTGGCGAGAGAGCGGCATATGTCAGACATAGCAACAGTAACTAAAGACACATTGGATCCTTGTTGATTTATATATGAGTCATTTCCTTTTCATTCTTTCTCTACCAATCCTCATGAAAAGATGAAGAGAAAGACAGTCAATCTCTCCCGCTTCTCTTAAGGTCTCAAAATGTCTTTTTGGATGCTCAAAATCCTTGTGCTGGTGGGAGGGCACCGCTGACAGCCTTGTTTCCATGGCAACGGCAGCTGCAGAGGATTTTTTCTTTAGGCTGTCGACTCTATATTCCCTGTGTCTGAGCAGGGTGGGCGGAGGAAGGGAATGGAGGGGTGGGGTGCGGTGCTTGTTCGCCTGGCAGATGGAGTCCTTTTATTCCGGCTCTTGTTTTCCCACTGAATGACTTCAGTGCTGTCTAACAAAGAAAAGAGATGCAACAAATCTACATCCGAAAAAAAAAAGATAGAAAAAGAAACACCACCAAACTATTCGTCATGCGGTTTTGTGAGCAAATTAGTGCAGCTCTTTTGAGAAGTACATTAGACCCACCTGACAGTGCGCAAGTTATTCGGGGCAGTCGTGGCCTAATGGATAGAGCGTTGGACTTGAAACCTGAGGTAACCCAAGGTTGTGGGTTCAAATCCCGTCTCCGGCAGGAAGTGTCCACGACTGAGGTGAGACCCTTGAGCAAGGCACCGAACCCCAAACTGCTCCCCAGGCACCGCGATGTCGGCTGCCCACTGCTCCACTTGGATGGGTTAAATGCAGAGAACACATTTCACTCCTCATTATACTCTGTATAATTGTGTATGTGACAAATAAAGCTCATCTGAGCTTAATTTGTTGTTGTATTTTTTAAAGTTTGAATGATTTGAAAGGAACTATCTGCCGGGTGTGAAGGACATTATGGGTCAGCTGATCTTTTACGAATAATTGTCTGCAGTGTTTTAGGAGGAACTGATCTTTCCCTGATGGAATGACCGGTGGCTCTGTGTAATGGCAGCTGAAAAGACCATCTGCCCTGCTCGTGTGTTACGATGCTTCTGTTTGTGTGGGGCATTTACTGGCAAGGCCACGTGATTTGCAGGCTCTGATCAATGACCTTGTTTATGCTGTTTAACAGGCAGCTCTGATTGAACCACCCAAATGCTGCCATTGAATGTGGCCAGATAGTGAAGTCAGAGATGATGGTACTTAGAGACATTTATTTACGTGTGTATGTACTGTATGTGCATATGTATGCATTTACAAAAGGTGTTGTGTATAGCAAAATATTTGATCATTTTATTTTAGAATTCTCTTCTGCTCACCAAGCGTGCATTTATTTGACAACGATACTGTGAAACAACAATGTTGTTAAATAGTTTTACTATTTAAAATAACTGCTTTTTATTTGAATATTTTAAAATGTATTTAATTCCTGTGAAAGCTAATTTTCATCATTAGTCCAGTCTTCATTGTCACACGATCGTTCAAAAATCATTCTAATATTCTGATTTGCTGTTAAAGAAACATTATTATTATTATTAAATTATTAGTATTTAAAACAGTTGAGCACATTTTTTCAGGGCATTTTCTTTTATTTGTTCATTTTGCTTTTATGAAAATAATTTTTTTTGTATGTGTGTATATTATATATATATATATATATATATATATATATATATATGCATATGTATCAATACTTGGTAGGGGATATATATGTACCTTTTCTTGTTTTAATCAATTGATTTATTCTTTGTCAGTGTGTAGAATAAGTCATTTGTTCTCTGACAGCAGCAGTTATTGGTCTTTCATGTAGCCCTGAGTGTGATTTTGTTGAGGTGCTGATTGGCTGCAGAATCTCTGTGGCAGAGAGGAACTGGAGAGTTTAGCGCTGAAGCAGCTGCTGTCTTGGAGTGTTGCCCGTCTGAAGCAGTGTGTTAATGCTATCATGTCCTGATACACCATCTCACACAGATTATGTAGGGACAGCTTCTTATAGCTATAACACATTCAATTGGATAGTGCATAAAATGATGCTATATAGACTGTCCTTACAGTTCTAGTTAAGAAGATAATATAGGATATGACCTCTAATCCAGCAATCATCTCTTCCCTGTAAAGTTTCTCAAGCTACTTTTGAGGTGGTTTATTTAAGGCCGAAATTGTGCCCTTTAATGCATCATATCTAAAAACTCGAAAGAGAAACCCACATTTATGTGTTTTGTATACTGAATATTTCTGTTGACCCGAATGAGGTCAGTGATTTGTATTGTTTGCTGTGAGTGTGGAGGCTGTATTATGTGTATTTCACCTGACTGATTCTGATCACATGCTGCTGTTTCTCAGAATATCGGAGTCCTTCTCTCATCACCAAGGCAACGGCTGCAGTTGTGTGAGATGTCGGCCATTTTGTAGGGGAGAGGAAACGGCTCGGCTGAGAGCAGGTCTGCTTTAATAAAACGCAGTGTTAAGCCTTTAAAGCAACTCATCTAATTTGACAATGTTCTCGGCTGTACTCGATACAATCTATAATGTGGTTATGTAAGTGAATCCAAGATCCCATGACCTTCACTTTAACCCACTCTCTAGACAGCAAGTAGCATTTCTAGTTACATCTATAGTCACTTTAACGTAGAAACCAACATTATTATATGTGGCTAACACATTGTTCATGACATTTTAGTAAATGCTGTTATGTAATAGCTGGTGAGTCAAGTGAATACATGTGTGTATTTTCTGAAGCTGAAAATGAGAGCACTAATTTTTCCCACAATTCATTTAGACAAAGCAGCAATTACTCTACATGTCCCTGAACGTGTGAATAGCGGATTGGGTTAATGGTTTTGAAAGTAATTAGATATTTCAAATGCTTTAATATGAGCAATGTGTAGGATCTTGCATGCGCTTTAGAATATATCAGGCATATTTATTCATCTTTTGATGACACTTTTCTGGATATTCTTCAGTTATCTCTTCATAGTACTGCGAAGAGTTGTGTTTCTCTGCCATTTGGAGCGCCTCCGTACACGTAAGTCTCTGCTATAAATGGATACGCCAGAACAAGAGCTGATGCCCTACTTCGGAAATCTCTGCAGAGCTTCCTCCTTCTGACGCCAGCATTCTTATTCTTTTTCTGAACTGAATCAATAATGATTCTTAAAATGGGTCATAGACACATCCTGGAAAAATCAATGCACATTATATTTCTTTGCACTGCATTCATAAAACATGTATATAAAAGATATAAAAAATAAAAATACAACCATAATATTAGAACAAAATATTTGTATATATACAGTATATTCTTTTGAATTTATTTTTTATTTATTTATCTATTTTACTGAATTTCAAGAAAAATGCAACTGTTATTTATATCCATAGTTATGAGTTTCCTGACAATGACCTTAAAATGTAATTGAGCCATTAAACTTGTTCATACACAACAATTCAAAACCTTCTGTTTTTGAAAAAAAAGTATCTTATGCTCACCAAGGGTGCATTTATTTAATGGAAAAAAATATTAAAAACAATATTATTGTGAAATATGATTACAATTTAAAAAAACATTTTGCTGCAGTTTTATAACGGTAAATGTTCAGCAACTTGTTTTTTTTTCTTTTAATGTCACTTTTGGTCAATTTGTTTAATATTTGCAGAATACAAGTACTGATTTATTTCAAATATCGTACTGACCTCAACCTTTTGAATATAGTTGGATTTGAGACAAATGTCCACATTTGTGTTCACAGACAAAGCAATTAAAAATAAATACAGCTTAGCCATGACTGTGAGTTATGACGATTTTATTTCAAATGTAAGTGTTCCAATAATAAAGTAAAACATAAATCAACAGCAATATAAATATTAGCTTATAAAATGAAAAGGGTAACATGAGTTGCTAAGCATTTATTTAAAGGAATCACAGCCAAATACAGAAAGGTAGCCAAGCAGCAGACACATTTATATAGATATATATTCATAGTCAAACAGACAGGAGTGGCATTCCAGTATCATTACCGACTGATTGGAATTACAAGCACAGAGAAGTACAGTAAGATGTGGGGAAGGGGTGGTACTCTAAAGACAGCAAGTATCGTCTTATATACTTCATAGTTTTAGGAGATTGGAGAAAAGGAAAGTTCAAAAGTGTAATCAAGGGGGAAAAAACACAAACATATGCACATTCTCCACAAGCCTTAAGCTATGATTGCGTGTCTTCAGAAGTTGTAGTATGTACAGTTTGATTAGTTAATGATATTGAAGCTTTGCTTCCTACAACACTACACTTTTTTCTAACATACGTTTTGTTGCTTTTTAAAAAAAATACTGAAACATTCCTGTAACAGCCAGCCCTTGTGGCTCTAATGTTTGTAAAGACAGGTTACACATGTTATATACACTGTGGTGGTGCAGAACAATGGACAGAATCCTTCCATCTAAGATCCATTCAACAATGTTGTGCTTAAGTTAGTCATTAGTCTTTCCACATGTTCATTATGTGTTTCTTTCTTTTTGGTTCACTTCAAGTTTTCCGTTAACTCTTAGCACATTCACTTTGACCTAAATCTTTCTCTGATTTTGACCTTACAAAGGCTGAGATGATCTTTTCTGAGCTTCAACAACACTGTTGACATTACTTGCATTTCTAGGATTCTCATACCAAGCTAACAGGAAATAAAAGTAAAGAATAGTCAAATGTTGTTAACATAACATTAGGCTCTGCTTAACTGGCTATTAAAAAGTTAATGAAGACTGAATCTATTTTTAAATACCATGCCAACAGTGTCTCACCGAATATACTTTCTTGTGCCCTCTTTTTTTCTTGGTATCCCCTTTTCACTGCATAGTTCAGCGCAATACTCTTTTAATTCAGTCAAGGTGAGAGTTGTGGCACATTGTTAAAAAGCCTACCAGCGTTTCATTTTGTAAGAAGCATCTACTTTACTTAAAAAAAACACAGAAAGAAGGCTGAAACATGACATTTGCAAAAAATTTAAAGACGAAATGTATATTTTCTTATTGTTTTAGTAATGCTATTTACAGGACAGAGTTATCTGTCCGAGAAAGAGCTTCAGAAATCTGAACACATCTCCTCTTGTTCAGTCATTCTTTCTGTTTCAGCGACAAAACAGGAAAAGCCCAATTTTTGGGGTTATTGAGTAAGATATTGTAATACAATTCAAAATACAATAAATAAAAATGGGGAAATCTAAAACAAACAAATAAAAACCTCACTGAAAAGAACATTAAATCTAAAGATTGTTGTTTCTTTAACCAAACCTGTGGACTCGGTCTTTATTTTTTTTTTTTTTTTTTTGAGGGGCGATGCCTCAGATCCTCACAACATATTTCTGCAGCTCTGATAGTGCTTCCACGCTTCTGTCTTACTTCTTGTCTTTCTTAGTAGGCTTCTTCTTGCTGGCGGGCGTCTGAGCGGCCTTGGGGGCTTCGACGGGAGGAAGGGCTTGGGGAGGGGGAAGGGCCTGCTGGGGTACCTGTTGCTGAGGGTTGGCCATGAGGGTGGCGGTGCTGCCCGGGATGTAGACGTGCTGGCGGTAGTCTGGGCCATACTGTAGATTGTAGCGAGGGCCGAGAGTTGCAGAGGCTTCACTTGCTTCTGAGAGCAACGGTAGGGTGAGAAAGAAAGAGGAAATAGAAGGAGGTATAGAGACAGTAGCAGAATAGGAGAGAGAGGGAGATAGGAAAGGTTATAGATGTGTTGGTTCGACAACAGAGCTCATAATTCAGTCACTCAGGAAGCGCATTGCAGCTCCCTCAGTGACCTGCTTCTGCCTGCCCATCCCCCATGCATTATGTATGCTGTAACATCGACACACATCACATACTCAGACCTGAAGACCTGTGTATATACAAGAATAGCACACTAAAAAAACAATATTTTCACACTTTTGAAATGCATTGCAAATGGAAGTGGCATTGTCATCTAACAGCAGTGAGGCAGTTCTGCCTTTGTTCCCACATCATAAATCGGTTTCTTTTTCACAAATTGAACAATTGTAGTCATGAATTTGTTAACCTAAACGAAAACTCACACTTGTTAAAGAGAAGTGCACTTAACTGTACTGAACTTGTAGTGTACTTCAAATGGTACAAGCATATTTAAAAAAAAAAATACAACAATTTCGGATTTATATTAATGAAATTAAAGGCCACTTAAAGGGTTAGTTCACACAAAAGTAAAATTATTATTTACTCACCCACAAGTTGTTGAGTTTCTTTCTTCTGCTGAACACATTTTGAAGAATGTTTGTAACAAAGCAGTTGATGGTAGCCATTGACTTCCATAGTATTTTAAAAAAAATTCTCTCCATACTATGAAAGTCAATGGCTACCGGCAAATATTTGGTTACCAACATTCTTCAAAATATCTTCTTTTGTGTTCAACAGCAGAATAAACTCTTACAGCTTTGGAACAACTTGAGGGTGAGTAAATGATGACCAATGAACTATATATGTTTTTTACATTTCATGACTGTTTATTAAAACACTTAAGATACATTTAAAAAATTGCACATTGTAATAATTTTCACTTTATTTTAAGTACATTTAAAATCATTGCTTTAAGATTTTTTTTGTCATGCTTTAAAGGACACTTATTTTATTGTGTTGACTTACATACTAAAACACATGTAAAGTACTTGATTACAATTTTAACTGAAGTGTGTTAAATATAATATATGTAAAGGTAACAAATTGCAGCTACTTCATTACAAATGTGTAAAGAACACATATATTTAAATGCATTACATTTCAACATAAACATTTAAAAAAAAAATTGTAAGTGACTGAATAAATTGCATTTAGTTTGCACTTAAGTATATTATTTTATTATTTCTGTAAGTACTTTTTTAAAGTCTACTAAAGTGTATTTTTACAAGGCCATGGCCAATAGATAATTCATGAAAATCGAATTATGTGTATTGCGTTATTAAATATACGTTTCATGCATACTGAAATCACACCAGCCCAGTGAAATATGAACTAACAAATGTATATAACGTCATTATTGTTCTGCTTCATGCAGCACATATGTATGTTAAAATAGTAGATAACACTCTTGAGATTCTCTTTCTTAGAAATATGACATTCATCTAGGCTAGAGAACAACATCAGCACAGTGCTGTCATTCTGACTGCAGCTGCGGAGAGGCAAAAGGCTCCTCTGTCTCTTTACACTCAATTAATTTGACTCTCTAACAGTCAATAAATGGTGAGATCCATTTTACTCTGGAAGCCACACACTCTCTCTCTCTCTCTCTCTCTCTCTCTCTCTCTCTCTCTCTCTGTTTATCGCAAGATTGAGCTCTGGGCAAGATGTTGTTGTTTTGTTCTCAAGTCAAAGAGTTTTGATTGATTTTAATTTTTACATGTCAGTGAATGATCTTCTTTCTTTTGAACTGAAATGGTGTAGCAAAGGAGCATTGTGCTCTGTCTTTGAAGATGAGTTGTTTTTTTACACACATCCTGTGATTTATATATAATGTGATTTATATTTTGTGAATTTGTTTTATTGTCCATTTGTAATAAAGAGCTATTCAAATTTTTTAATTCTCAATTCTCTCTCTCTCTCTCTCTCTCTCTCTCTCTCTCTCTCTCTCTCTCTCTCTCTCTCTCTCTCTCTCTCTCTCTCTCTCTCCTCTCCTCTCTCTCTTCTCTCACTCCATCTCCTTCTTTCCTTACATCATCCAGTTATTACCGGTCTTCATAATCTGACCTTGAATACTGATACATCCAATGCAATACATGTGGACAGACTTCCCTGCTGTAAAGACCAGCATATGCTGTTTTTTGGATGCTGGTGGGCTGATTTGCCCCAACGGGTTCCTTAATTAGCTTAACCAGCAAGATTATCATGAGAAGTTAGCTTGTAAAGCTGAACAGCCTGAAGGATATCTCTGGCAGAAAATATTTTCGCTTTATAAGCAAAATGTTTATCTTGTTGGCTATGCTTTCATTTCTAAAAAGCTAAGATTTCTGGATCAAGTCTGTGCTAATGCTTTCTCCTCGTTCTCTTATTTGCTCTCCTTTTAAAAAGAGGGAATAATAAGTGAGATTGAGATTCACCGTTCGCTGCCACAATCATAGCCTGGAACTGTTCAGCTTCGGTAGGGGGGTTGGGCCACGGTCCTGTTCCTGCGATCACACCAGCGCTGGCACCTGCCTCATCAGGACGAGCGCCAGCCCTACATGACAGAGAACAGCGTTAGTGACTCAACGTACACTCAAACACATTCATGGTGCTTTTTTCTCGCATTTTTCCTTTCACACATATATGAGAACAGCAGCCGCAACATTTGCTAGCATAAATGTACCCAGTTCATTAGCTGAGACAGCCATTTTGTGTGACAGGGCAGGACAGTGCAGTGCTGTCAGAAAATGGAGGCTAAATTCGGAAGAAGCAGTGGTAGACATGAAGTAAACAGACAGATGCATTGATCTGCCCATACATAAGGACAGTTGTGTCTGTTTATACCATGTAGCTTGACAACACATACACTTTGCCCTTTCATACACTTTAAAGGATATTTCACCCATTGTTTGTTTCATTTACTCACCCTCATGTTGTTCCAAACCTGTATAACTTTCTTTTTCATCTTTAAAACGCTAAATATCAAATATAGTGCCCTGCACACCTAACTCATATGCAGTTGCATCAGCAGTCTAGTATAAACTAGAAAAAATAAAAATAAAGAAATACCTGCACAGTACTCAAACGTGCATCTTTGCAAACTGTTATTAGCTTAGCAACGTTTCGGTCAATTGATGTTCCTCAGGCTTATAAAAAATGTGGACATATCAGCAAATGTAAAAACTCATTTAATGTGACTATTTACAGTGTATAGATTAATTTAATTCAACAATTTTAATAAAGGTTTTTTAAGCTTGTCCCTCAAGCTATTATCTACTCTGTTATTTTGGGTACTGTCCATTCAAATGAAAGCTGTCAAAAAATAAACAAAATTTAATAATAAAAAGGATCCTCTGATAAGCTTGAGATAAGCATGTAAATGGACAAAGGAAACACGAGTTCATTAAGATAATGTACACGATGCCCTTACATTGTGTTTTTAATTTGGGTAGATTTTTGTCATTTCACAGATTTAGTTTCACAAATGCTTACAATTATTTGCCAAAGATGCAAGATATTTTGTGTTTCTAAGAAGAAAAAAAGTCATACAGGTTTGGAACGACACAAGGATGAGTTAATGATTACATAATTTTTATTTTTGAGTGAACTATCACTAAGTATATTTGAGTTAATACAGGCTGCTCGGTTTAAAAATGGCATGACTAAAAAGCTGATTTTTACTCTCTTTCTCTGCCCACACAAATAGATTGATAGCAGAGCCCGTACATAAGGACGTAAAAATGTCTCTACTCTTTAGGGACAGACTTCACAGACTTGGCTCTACAAAGCCAAAATAAATCAAATCGGAACAAACAAGTTCACTAAGCACAGGTAAACACACTGCAATGACAACCCGCAGAGCAAGATGTAACAAACAGCTATCAGCGATACACATACATCTAAAAGCCTTATCCTCAAATGAACCAACTGCATGTAATTTGTGTTCACATTTATATGTATAGGAACAGACTGGACAGCATGTCGCTGGAAGCTGCAGGACACATATTCTGAAAGACCTAAGCACAACATTCCACTAGAAGGCTACGCCAGCCAGGTGAAGTCAAACGCTACCACACACTAGCCTTCTCTTCGCCTTCACTCTACCTGGACTTCTCGTATGGAGTCCATCTCTGCTGCAGGGTGTGGAACCTGTGTTGGCTGAAACATAAGCACAGGAGCATGCAGCTGTCACTCAATCACCCTGCGTCTGACCAGAGACTGACCAGAGCACATGGATGGGAGAGAACGTCTTTGGGTCTCCTTTTCCTTTAAACCTGACATACTCTTAAGATGTTGTGTCTCACAGGAAGTTGGTTCGCTTTTGTATCTGATGATTGCTGTCCGAATGTATTTGGTGAATTTGCAGGGTTGTTTTTCCCCACATGATTTCTTTTGTAGGATTTTCTTTGTGGGATATTCTTCACATTATTTGATTTGTGGGATTTTTATTTTTGCAGGACTTCATTTCTTTTGCAGATTTTTTGTTGCAGGATTTCTTTACAGTATTTGTTTTTGCATGATTATAGTAAATTGTCATTGACGTTTTTAACATTTTTAAATTGGCAATAATGGGCTAAATGTAGAGATTAAAACACTAAAAGAAGGAAAATTAGTTAACTATTTATATCTAGTAACTATTTCTACTTCTATTTCTAATCTAGATGGTTTGGTATTTGTCTATTTTATCTGTAAATATTGTGTCCTTAACTCTTCTTGCTGACTTAATTCATAATATAGTGGGGACCAAAAATCTAGGCACTCAAATGTTAAGAGGTAATCCCAGATTTTGTTCTTTTATTTTCTAATTCCAATCAGAGAGATTAAATTAGAATTATTAAAAAACAGTGTGCGTAACACCACGTGGATACTCTCAAATGTACAGGTGCATCTCAATAAATTAGAATGTCGTGGAAAAGTTAATTTATTTCAGTAATTCAACTCAAATTGTGAAACTCGTATATTAAATAAATTCAATGCACACAGACTGAAGTAGTTTAAGTCTTTGGTTCTTTTAATTGTGATTTATTTTGGCTCACATTTAACAAAAACCCACCAATTCACTATCTCAATAAATTAGAATACTTCTTAAGACCAATAAAAAAAAAATTTTTAGTGAATTATTGGCCTTCTGGAAAGTATGTTAATTTACTGTATATGTACTCAATACTTGGTAGGGGCTCCTTTTGCTTTAATTACTGCCTCAATTTGGCGTGGCATGGAGGTGATCAGTTTGTGGCACTGCTGAGGTGGTATGGAAGCCCAGGTTTCTTTGACAGTGGCCTTCAGCTCATCTGCATTTTTTGGTCTCTTGTTTCTCATTTTCCTCTTGACAATACCCCATAGATTCTCTATGGGGTTCAGGTCTGGTGAGTTTGCTAGCCAGTCAAGCACACAACACCATGGTCATTTAACCAACTTTTGGTGCTTTTGGCAGTGTGGGCAGGTGCCAAATCCTGCTGGAAAATGAAATCAGCATCTTTAAAAAGCTGGTCAGCAGAAGGAAGCATGAAGTGCTCCAAAATTTCTTGGTAAACGGGTGCAGTGACGTTGGTTTTCAAAAAACACAATGGACCAACACCAGCAGGTGACATTGCACCCCAAATCATCACAGACTGTGGAAACTTAACACTGGACTTCAAGCAACTTGGGCTATGAGCTTCTCCACCCTTCCTCCAGACTCTAGGACCTTGGTTTCCAAATGAAATACAAAACTTGCTCTCATCTGAAAAGAGGACTTTGGACCACTGGGCAACAGTCCAGTTCTTCTTCTCCTTAGCCCAGGTAAGACGCCTCTGACGACAACTGTAGCCAAATTCCTTGACACGTCTGTGTGTGGTGGCTCTTGATGCCTTGACCCCAGCCTCAGTCCATTCCTTGTGAAGTTCACCCAAATTCTTGAATCAATTTTGCTTACCCTCCTTGTGAATGGTGTCAATGATTGTCTTCTGGACAACTGTCAGATCAGCAGTCTTCCCCATGATTGTGTAGCCTAGTGAACCAAACTGAGAGACCATTTTGAAGGCTCAGGAAACCTTTGCAGGTGTTTTGAGTTGATTAGCTGATTGGCATGTCACCATATTTAAATTTTTTGAGATAGTGAATTGGTGGGTTTTTGTTAAATGTGAGCCAAAATCATCACAATTAAAAGAACCAAAGACTTAAACTACTTTAGTCTGTGTGCATTGAATTTATTTAATACACAAGTTTCACAATTTGAGTCGAATTACTGAAATAAATGAACTTTTCCATGACATTCTAATTTATTGAGATGCACCTGTATTTATAGGTTTTGCTAGACACATAAAGTGCATCCAACACTCACCCGCTGGGTCCAGGCCTCTGGTTTGGGGGAAATCGCCAGTCAGCATTAGGTGGATTTTGCTGAAAATGAGAAGAAAATAATTTGTCAATACGTTTGCATGGCATAGAGAATCACATCCACTATTGGTCCATCCTGCATCACAGGTTCTTCGATCCTGGCATAGAAGGTTGTAGTTCTGAAACACAAATTCATATTATTGACAGCAGAGTACAATTTGACGCACTTCCACTGCTTTCCCTTTGGACTGTTTTCTTGAAACCTTGAAACCTTTACTGATACTAAAAGAAAAAGTCGAGAGGAGTAGTGAGAAACAGAGCAACAAAGAAGAACATAAAGTAGAAAATAGGTTGAGGGATAGTGTGTGTGTGTGTGCGTGTGTGTGCACGTGTGTGCGTGAATAATTGAAACTTCAATCATGTTGCTTTCACGCTTGAGTGCAAGTACATGAGGAGTATACACATACTTCAGTATAAAACAAAATATGAGCTCACCTGTAGGCGTATTATGTCTAAAATTTCAACACCTTTTGGATTTTTTTTTATAATTTTGTCATATTTTCCTCAGTAGTAAAGTATCCCACACAATTCTATTGCATCTCCCCACACTGAGTAGAGTCATTATGTTGCAAGATAGCATTCAAAGCATGTGCAATATCACACTATGATCCTACAAACTCTATTATAGATTCCACAAAGACTGTGTGCTATTTGGAACTGCAGGCATACATCTGCATCCAACTGCTTCTACTTTGTAAATCATAATGACTAACAATCTGCCTCACCTGACTTGAGCATTTGAACAGTGAACACACTATTTTCAGTCATAATTCTTCTTAGCTGTATACAGTTAAATTCTCTACTGTGTCGTTGGGTCTAGAAATAGCTCAGATTGTGGCCTGATTCTAAATACCCTTGGCATTATAAGTGCTTAGTCCAAAAAGTGAATCATAGTGACTAGAGCCTTAGTTTGAATTAATGACATACACAGCATGATTTCCATCTATCTAAAAATAAGATTTTGAGAAACAGTGAAAACAAAATTCATACCACAGATATTTGAACAGTGTATCATTTGATTCATTAACAGATGCAAACATGTTTTACTTAAGGACAGTAACTGCTTACACTACCCATCAACAGTTTGGCGTCAGTAAGATTTTTAGAAATAAATGAATACTTCAATTCAGCAGGGATGCATTAAATTGACAATAAAGACATTAATAATTGTACAAAAAGATTTCTATTTCACATATATGTTGTTATTTTGAACCTTCTATTCAGCATAGAATCCTGAAAAAATAGGGTATCACGGTTTCCACAAAAAAATATTGACTGTTGAAACCGGTTACAACATTGGTAAAAAGAAAATGTATCTTTAGCACCAAATCAGCAAGTTAGAACTATTTCTAAAGAATCATGTGACACTGAAGACTGGAGTAATAGCAGCCATCACATGAATAAATTACATTGTAAAATATATAAAATACAAAACTGTTACTTTAAATTATAATAATATTTCACAGTATTTTAGATAAACAGTATTTTAGATTTTTTTTTAAAGTATTGGTGAGCATAGAAGACTTCTTACTCATCAAACATTAAATAAATCTTACTGACCCTAAACTTTTATAAGGTAGTCTATCATATTTCCTGAAAATCTCACCTTCACGAGGGAGTGAGTGAAGAGTCTTTTTGACAGTCGCATGTTTAGAGTTCTCTGTGGGGCTTTAACAAACACAAAGTCGCTCCTGCTGGAGATAGTGGAGAAACCATGCGTGTGTTTGTTGAAGTCCCGGGAGGCCCCCACGACCTCCATGTATCTAACAGGACCTTCAGTATTTAGCTGCAGGTGGAGGTCATTGTGTTGGTGCTCACGAGATTGAGTGCGCTTGAAACCAAGTTTTTGCATTAGGCACATAACGTAACCGTGGTGGCTGAGCCAGCGCACTACTAGAAAAATGATAACAATGAATGAGACCGTAATAACGAAGCATAATGAGATTATAAGGTACAAAGTGAATTCAGAACCTTTTGGACTTTTTGAGGTAGAGCTTCTACGTTCAGAAGAGACATCTGAAGCTTTCTCAGCCAGGGTGATGTTAACTACCACACTAGCGGAGAGAGAAGGCCTACCGTTATCTTTCACAATCACAATGAAGCTATAAACAGACTTGCTGTCTTCTTCAGTAAGTTTACGGGCTATACGCAGCTCTCCAGTATGTGCGCCTATGTGAAACATTTCAGCATCAACCCCTGAGAGGCTGTAGAATAACCAAGCATTGTGGCCACTATCTCCATCCACAAATGTGATGCGATTGACTAGGTGACCGATGCCGGCTGTGCTAGGTACCAAAAACTGCAGCATCCCATCGGGAGGGGGTGCAGGGTATATAAGCACAGGAGGATGATCATTCTGATCTATTATAAACACATGCACTGTGGTGTTGGAGCTTTGAGCTGGAGTTCCTTTATCAAGAACCTGCACTATGAATTGAAATGCATTCAAGTGCTCATAATCAAACTTTCTCATGGCATATACCTGCCCACTATCTGGGTTTATATATACATATGAAGACACCGACCTACCAAGAGATTCGCTCTCTAAAATTGAGAAATAAACAGTGGAATTCTCACCCACATCTGGGTCTGATGCAGACACGGACAGAAGGGGAGCATTTGGGGCATTGTTTTCGGCTATTTCCACAGAGTAGGAAGGCTGTGAAAAGACTGGGGGGTTATCATTAACATCTGAAAGACGTAACACAAAAGATTCCTGCGAGGAACGGGGTGGAGAACCAGAGTCTGTGGCGGTCACAGTAATAGTGTATTCAGCCACAGTCTCTCTGTCCAGCAGGCCATCGGTCATTAAAGTGAAAAGCCCTTTATATGGCGTATTCATCTTGAAAGGCAACCCATAAGGGATGTGCACGCTCACTTCACCATTTTTCCCTGGGTCTTCATCTTTAACTTTGATCAGGGCAATGACAGTTCCTGAACGCACATTTTCAGAGATTACAGGAGAAACCACATTAATGCTGATAGTAGGAGTGTTGTCATTTACGTCAATAATCTCGATTTTGATGTTGCACGAGCCCTCCATGGGAGGTATTCCTTTGTCTCTAGCAAGAACAGTGACGTCATATATATTAGCGAGCTCGTGATCGACTAGTCCTGTAACTCTAACTTCACCATTCACAGAATCCACGCTAAAGAGCTTTAACACATTGTCAGGGGTGTATTTATCAAACGTATACGATATTTCACCGTTTTGACCATGATCTGCATCAGAGGCATTAAGAGTTGTAACTAACGTTCTATGAGGTGAATTTTCTAAAAGCGTAATTCTTTTTGTTGGATTGTGAAACTGTGGCGCGTTGTCATTGACATCTAGAACATTTATAAAAATTGCACTGTTGCCGGACTTTTCTGGACTGCCACCATCAACTGCAGTTAAAATCAATTTAAAGCTGCTCGTCTTTTCTCTGTCTAGAGGCTTGTTTAAGACTAAAATTGGGATTTTGCTTCCGTCACTTTTAGTTTCTACTTTTAGCATAAAACAATCGTTTTGACTAAGAAAATAAGCGCGCAGTGAATTCACACCCACGTCAGGGTCGTGCGCGCTTTCTAAGCGGAATATCGTGCCTGGCGCAGCCGCTTCTGATATTTCTAAAGAAGTGTTTCGGCTTTGGAAGTGTGGTGCGTTGTCGTTAACATCCACAATTTCTACCGAAACGCTGTGCATTTCCAAAGGATTCTGAAGAGAAATCTGAATCCGAGCATGACAATGTAAACTTCCTCCGCACATACTCTCTCTGTCCATTGTTTGCTTGACCACCAAAGCTCCAGATGTCTGGTCTACGTCAAAATACTTGGCATTAGATTCCGAGATGATTCGCAACTCTCTTAGAAGTTTCACATGAACGTCCATTCCTAAATCTTTAGTCAAGTGGCCCACAATAGTTCCTGGTTTAGATTCCTCAGCTGAAGAATATAAAAGTTCCGAGGCGTGCGTTGCAAAACACAAAGAATTAAGAACGATCCAAACTGCAGCCCAGTCCAAAGATCTCTGAAAAAGCTCTTTATTCTCCATTTTCACTAGTGGCTAGAGACTCCTTCGAGGTTTAAATTCATGCATATCCTAGACCTGACAAGACGTTATGAGAATATGAGAAACACATTTTGTTTTGTATCCATGATCTCCACCATTTGTTCTAAGTTTCTAAACCAACAATACAGCTCTTAAGAGCAACAAGTCTGTGCGGGTCTGGGAGAAGAGTTAAAGGGGGTGGGGATAAAAACAAGCGTTTCTATTGGAGGAAAGTTACTTTGCTTAGACAAAAGCGCACACGCAGCTGTCCAAGGTGCTGATAGTAGCTTCACTCTCTTATGTAGAATGTATACATATAACTTGTATAAATCTGAGTTTGTCTCACCTGTTGGCTCTCGAACGTCCACGCGCAGTCTGGTAATGACGCGTCAAGCACGTTTAGGGTGTCTGTAAAGTTTGTGGTGCTGCTGGGTTTAACGAGGGTGAGATCACTGAATTCTGACATTGGAGAGAGATAGGAGCCAAAGGACTGACTCTGAGACATCATGTCTCCTCCCAGAACCTCCACATACTTAATGGGCCCGTCAGTGTTGAGCTGGATCTGCAGGTTTCTGTTGGGGTTCTTGTATTCAGAATTTGTTCTCCTGATACAGCAGATTCTACTGCCTCGCGCACATTTCACCAGTAAGATAAAAAATCGTCAGTAGACACAACAAGGACACTGAAGCCAAAGAGATGATAAGATATAAAGTAATTTTGCCAGTTTTCTTGTTGGGCTCGATAGTTTTCTCTCTATGGTCTGAGATGGGCTCATGAAAGCCTTCCTCTATCAGTATATCCACTGTGACTGTGGTGGACTGGATCGGTTCTCCATTATCCTTTATTTCTATCAGCAGTCTCTGAGAGGATTCATCGTGCTCTGAAACAGCGCGTTTAGTCCTCACCTCTCCCGTATGTAAACTGACACTGAACAGAGACGCGTCCGTGGCCTCCGCGAGCCTGTAGAACAGCCAGGCGTTATGACCCGAGTCCGCGTCCACTGCTGTTACTTTAGTAACGAGATGTCCTGCTTTAGCAGAACGGGGCATCCTCTGATGAGTGACAGACCCCATGGAGGTGAACGGGTAAATGACAGCAGGTGCATTATCGTTATGGTCCAGAATAAACACATGAACTGTTGCGTTGCTACTCAGAGATGGAGAACCATGATCTTTAGCCTGAACGATGACCTCAAACACTTTTATTTTTTCGAAGTCAAACGAATGCATGCTAAATATGCTTCCATTTTCAGAGTTTATGTACATATACGAGGATATTGGAGTATCCCAATTTTTGGAGTTCTCAATGGAGTATGATATTTTACCATTTACGCCGACATCAACGTCTTGAGCAGATACCGAACAGATAATAGCGCCTGGGGTGTTATTTTCTTTTACGTACACATAATACACGTTTTCAGAGAACCTTGGGGCATTGTCGTTAACATCAAGAATTTTAACTGGAATTATTGTTTTGCTACTTAAAGGGGGCGAGCCTGAATCAAATGCTGTGATTGCCACGTTATACTCCGGGAAAGTTTCGCGGTCTAAAACACCGTTTGTAACCAACGAATATTCGTTGGAGAAAGATAGTTTTAAAATAAACGGAAGGTCAGACTGAGTCTGCAGACTGACTTTTCCATTGGCACCAGAGTCGATGTCCCGTGCGCTTATTAACGCTACAACTGTCCCGCTAGGCGCATCCTCGCGCACAGGACTCGGTTTAGACGTAAGCAGTATCTGCGGTGCATTGTCGTTAATATCCGAGACTTCTATTTTAACTGCACAATGGCCCTCCATTTCGGGGACACCTCTGTCTCTAGCTCTTATCTCAATGTTGTACATAGGAGTGGTTTCATAGTCCAACTCTCCATTTAGTATAATTTCCCCGGTATTCTCATTAATGTGAAATAACGAGCGCAAAGCATCAGAAGTGTGCTCTCCTAAGCAATATTTATTTCTCCATTAGGACCTTCGTCCAAGTCTTTTGCATTAACTTTAAGAATCGTCGTGCCCCTTTTTGTGTTTTCAGAAATAGCCGCTTTATAAACATTTTTCTCAAATACGGGATTGTTGTCATTGTTATCTAGCACAGTGACATTAATTTGAGACGTTCCTGATCTAACCGGGTTCCCCCCGTCTAAGGCAGTTAACATAAGCTGATGAATCGGTTTCCTCTCGCGATCCAGAGGTTTCTCCAGTACTAATTCTGGTACCTTTCGTCCATCTCCAAGATCTTTTATTTTTAAACTGAAACATTCGTCTTTACTCAAAGTGTACGATTTCAAAGAGTTACTGCCTACATCTGGGTCTAATGCGCTCTCTAAAGGAAAGCGCACGCCAGGGACAGTGGATTCTGCTATTTTTAAAACACGGTCCATCGACTGAAAATGCGGATAATTGTCATTAATATCCTGTATGTCGACTTCCACTCTGTAAAGTTGTAAAGGATCCTCAATAACGATTTGCAGAGGCAACAGACAATTTGCGTTTTCTCCACAAAGGATCTCTCTGTCGATTCTCTCATTAACCACAATTTCTCCTCTTCGTAAATCCACGGTGAAATACTGCTTACCTGATTCAGAAGCTATTCGCAACTTACGATCATACAGCTCAGAAATTTTCAAACCTAAATCTTTTGCAATATTTCCAACAACAGCGCCCACATTTAATTCCTCGGGAATTGAGTAGCGAGTCTGTCCTTCTGTTGTACTCCACAAAAGAAGAAAGAGAAAATAGAAAAGCACATAATGCCTCCACGATCTGACTGCCACCCTCTTTGTCATTTTGATTTTAAGACTATTCACCATTCGAATAAAAACTAGGGTTCCCACCACGAAGACAATTTCGCTTGTCCATTTTTCCATTTTGTCTTAAAAATATGTTAGAATCCATTTTATCGGAAAGATTACAGCATCCCTCCTCGCCGCTTGCACTGAACGTTGTAATGTCAGTGGGGGCGGGAGTAGATCTCTTTGTACAATGCTGCATGTGATTGGTGCAGAAGTCAATCGCAATAACCAGTAGCAAGAGAGCTGCCTCTTAAAGGCGCAACATCGGCACCTTCTGCCAAACTCACTTCGAAGAACTCTGCAAAGAGGTTTATGATATATCATGGTGGGAAATATTTTATTTGTGTTTTTTGTACAAATTATTTATTTCTACATTAACTAACTGATTAAGTATTCTGTGTTGATATTTAATATGTGATATATTATTATTATTATTATTATTATTATATACATTATTATAAAGTGAAAAGACATATTTAAAAAGTAGCATATATATATATATATATATATATATATAAGTAAAGTATATATATATATATATGTATTATATACAGTATATTATGTGTATGTATATATGTGTATATGTAGTATTATATGTATAAGTATGTATGTATGTGTATGTATGTGTGTATGTATGTATACATGTATGTGTATGTATGTGTATATCATAGTTCACCTTTTTATTGGTTACTTTGCTTAGACGAAAGCACATGTGGTGCTGTCCAAGGTAATGGAAGCTACCGTCACTTTATCACCGTTGCGTATAAATAGTATATCGTGTATGTAAAAACATTAACGTTTTAAATCTGAGTTTGTCTCACCTGTTGGCTCTCGAACGTCCACGCGCTGTCTGGTAATGACGCATCAAGCACGTTTAGCGTGTCTGTAAAGTTTGTGGTGCTGCTGGGTTTAACGAGGGTGAGATCACTGAATTCTGACATTGGAGAGAGATAGGAGCCAAAGGACTGACTCTGAGACATCATGTCTCCTCCCAGAACCTCCACATACTTAATGGGCCCGTCAGTGTTGAGCTGGATCTGCAGGTTTCTGTTGGGGTTCTTGTATTCAGAGTTTGTTCTCCTGATACAGCAGATTCTACTGCCTCGCGCACATTTCACCAGTAAGATGAAAAACGTTCACCAAAGACAACAAGGACATGGAAGCCAAAGAGATGATCAGATATAATGTGATTTTGCCCGTTTTCTTGTTGGGCTCGATAGTTTTCTCTCTATAGTCTGAGATGGGCTCATGAATTCCGTCCTCTATTAGTATATCCACTGTGACTGTGGTGGACTGGATCGGTTCTCCATTGTCCTTTATTTCTATCAGCAGTCTCTGAGAGGAGTCATCGTGCTCTGAAACAGCGCGTTTAGTCCTCACCTCTCCCGTATGTAAACTGACACTGAACAGAGACGCGTCCGTGGCCTCCGCGAGCCTGTAGAACAGCCAGGCGTTATGACCCGAGTCCGCGTCCACTGCTGTTACCTTAGTAACAAGATGTCCTGCTTTAGCAGAACGGGGCATCCTCTGATGAGAGACAGACCCCATGGATGTGAACGGGTAAATGACAGCAGGTGCGTTATCATTCTGGTCCGAAATAAACACATGAACAGTTGTATTGCTGCTCAGAGATGGAGAGCCGTGATCTTTAGCCTGCACTACAATGCTGAATAGTTTCATTTTTTCATAATCAAAAGAGCTCATGCTGTAAATAGTTCCGTTTTCAGAGTTGATATAAAAATAAGATGATGCTGGAACTTGATTAGAACTTAAATCCAGAATTGAATAAGTGAGTATAGCATTTTTGTCTTGGTCAATATCAGTCGCAGATACAGAAAACAGTGAAACACCTGGTGGGCTATTTTCCTCTATGTACAATGTATACGAGGGACTGTGAGAATAGTGGAGGGTTGTCATTCACATCAAGTATTTTAACATTTACGGTTTTAGCAGTTTTTAAGGGCGGAACACCAGAGTCCATGGCCAGTATTTCTACATTATATTCAGAATGAGCCTCACGGTCTAAAAGTGAGCCAGTCACCAAGTGAATAATGATTATCAAATGCTGGTTTCAGTTTAAAAGGAAAATCCGAGTGGAAATGGTAAGATTTACTTTGCCGTTATTACCAGAGTCCAAATCTTTAACGGTAATCAGAGCCACCACAGTTCCCACCGTTGCATTTTCAGGTACAGGGCTCGGTAAAGATGTCAGTATAATCTCTGGAGGATTGTCATTCTCATCTATGATATCTATCTGAACCGATGACTGTCCCTCGAGCTCTGGATTCCCTTTGTCTTTAGCACAAACATCAAACGTGTATGAGTTTTTAATCTCGTAATCTAATTTTCCAATGACTGTAATTTCACCGGTTTCAGCGTTCATACTAAAAACATTTTTTACATTTTCGGGAGTATGCGTAGCGAATAAATACTGTATTTCACCATTTAGACCTTCATCCAAATCAGTTGGCCTTTTACGGTTGAGCACACTTGAACCAAATACTGTTCTCCTAAAACAGATGCTTTTATACTGCGCAACTTCAAATTTTGGTTCGTTGTCATTAGTGTCTTGAACTATTATTTGTAACAAAGATAGTTGCCCGATTTAACAGGATTACCGCCACCGTCTAGATGCTGTTAAAATGAGCTTGTGCCTAGACTGTTTCTCTCTGTCTAGAGGTTTATCAAGCACTAGTTCTGGTACCATTCTTCCATCTTCTAAAGTTTTTACATTAAGACGGAAATAATTGTTATTGCTTCAAAGCATAGGACTTTGAGACTATTGCTACCAACATCGAAAGGTCCTCGGCACTTTCTATGGTTAAATGTTGCGCCCACAATTACTGATTCAGCTATTTTCAAAATGCTGTCTTTTGTGTGAAAAGTTTGGTGCATTGTCATTTATATCTTGTATTTCTATCTCAACTTTATGCAACTGCAATGGATTCTCAATAACGATCTGCAGTGGCATTAGACAACTGGCGCTTTGTCCACAGAGCATCTCTCTGTCTATTCTGCCATTAACTACCAGATCACCATTCCCTGAATCCACACTAAAATACTGTCTGTTCGACTCGGATGCTATTCGTAACTTACGCTCGGCGATATCTGAGATGTCAAAACCAAGATCCTTCGCGATATTCCCAACGATAGATCCTTCCTTTAACTCTTCTGGTATTGTGTAGCGAATCTGAGCTCCAATTGTATTCCTCCATAGAGAGAAAGCGAACAGCCAAAGCGCTGCCCATTCCCACCACTCCGAATGCGTCTCATTTCCACAGTAATTTGAACGTTTAATTCCCATCAACGAGTGCTTTGCATCTTATTATCCAGACAAAAAACAAATTATTCTCATTTTCAAATAAAACTCAGCCCATCGAGGGTCGGTTTTGTAGTGATCAGCCTCATACAGCGTTCATGTTTCCTCTCGCTCTACAGCTCTCATCATTGTACACCTCCTCTGGCTGGGGGAGGGAGTAGATCCCTTTGTACGGTCTGAAGCACGATTGGTACAGAGCTCAACGCTCACTCATCCAATAGATGGTTGCTAGTCTGTTGTTTGTATTACGGCATCTAGTGGACAACTGCTCTAAAATATGCAATGTAGTTAGTCTGAGACTTTTTTCCCATTTGCTTAGAGGAGAAAATGCTTTTGCATGCAAAACAACCTAAAAGTAACATAGTATTAGCATTTGAGAATTACAGGTAAATGAGCAAGTGTTTAGTTGTTCTTAAAATTGAGTGTGAAAGAACCTTACAGAAAAAACACATTGATTTTACATGTGCAGTTACATTAAAATCACATCTGAAATAGGTGGAACACACATTGACACCATGAAAATGTTCTAAGCCTACGTTTTCTCATGTTTATTGATAATTGTAGCATGTAATTGCATATGTGAAATTCATGTCGTTTTTCAGTAAGGGAAAGGGAATTATTAGAACACACACACACACACACACACACACACACACACACACACACACACACACACACTACACACAACACAACACACACACACACACACACACACACACACACACACACACACACACACACACACACACACACACACACACACACACACACACACACACACACACACACACATCACACACACACACACACACACACACACACACACACACACACACACACACACACACACACACACACACACACACACACAGTTACAAGTTAAAGATTGGAGCATGGACAAAGAAAAAAACCTACTTGGACAGAGTATTTATGTGCCAAAAATCTACTCCCGGTTCGCACACGTTTTCAGAGTTTTTTTTTCTTTTCCTGGTCGTGGCTATTACATAAACAAGGGTGGAAATCCCTTATATGGGCATTTCTCCTGGCAGAACGCGCCAGTGCATCGCATCGACCAGGGGTGCGTTTCCTCCCAACATCGAAGTAACAAGCTGATTAACCACCATAGTAAGATGCATTGTTTGGAAACGAACTAGCTAGTCAGGACTGTTTCCCGAACATGGTCGCATCCTGTGTTTGAACCACATTGGTTCAGCAACATAGGGCCAGTGTTCATGACGTCACACGCATATGGTGGAGGAATAACTTCTGCTATTTAACTGATTAGAGATCTCTAAGATGCTACTGTACTGAACATGGCACGTACTGACTAATTTACTATTTTTGTTCCCTGTCATTTTGCTTTATTTGATATTTGATTCATCGTGGGTTCCCTCTTACGGCTACTTTTGTAAAATGTTGAGAGATTCTATTTTAAAAATACTTAGTAAATAAAATTAAATGAAAAATAAAAAAGACTTCAAGTGACATCACTTGCGGAAGTGCAGGTGTCTGAGAGTGCAAGTCTGAAGCTTTCTCAATATGCTTTCTTCAGAGATTTCTTTTTCCTTTCTAGCAAAATATATATTTTTTTTATTTCCAACATTTGCATACAGAATACAAATATGAAAAAAAACTTAATCCAGAACAGAGTGCCAGGGGTTCAGGAATTAACAAGCATAACACTTAAATTCATGAAGATTAAAAAACGAAAAGTTCTACATTTGTGATAAAAATATTTAGCAAGCAAAATAATTAGGTTGCAGAGAAAAATAAACACTTATATATCGCTTCTCAAAACTGAAAACCCAAACAAAACCATCCCTAAAATAAAGCTCAAAGTCTTCATATATACAGTATATAGTCTACAATGACCTGGCAAATGTCTTGCCACAGTTTTCTTGTATGATCACAATGCCAAAAAAGATGCAAGATGGATTGAATCACGGAAGGTACAATTCAATCTATACTTAATTTGGAACTTTGTAAAATAATGTTTTAAAAGGATAATACCGATGAATAAGCTTAAGGAAATATATTGAACCTTATTTATCAATAGATATTTGTTAGGAAGAGTCCAAACCTTTTTCCACAAAACATTATCCACTATTCAATTTTGTAACAACATGAGAAGTGGATACAGAATCATTAAGAAAAAAAGAACGAATCACTCTGTTATTTTTAAATGCAGATTTAAAACATATTCTACCTACATGTGTAAGTTGGGTCTGGAAGAGGAGTTTCAGAGTTTGTCAAGAAATTATTACAGCCCTTAAATAACAATGACACCATTAGGGATAGCGCCAAATACAATAGCAAACTGTTTTTGGAGTAACAGGAATATTATAGCAAGAAATAAATTAACCATCAATAAGTTAAATAAGTAACCATCTTGATTAAATAATTGACAAACCCGATTGATCCCATTCTCAAACCAATTTTCAAAAAATAAAGACTTGTATTTAAAAAAAATATTCTAATTATTCCAGATAAAGTAATTGGTTGGAGAAAAATTGTGTTTGAAAATTATAGACCAGGCCAACAGCACTTGTTTGTGGAAATTAGAGTGAGCAACAGGGATTCTTTCAATACTAAAGTCATATAACAAAACATTCAAACCACCTAATTGAGAGAAAATATATTCTGGTAACATATTCCAGACACTGGGTGGATTTTTTAAGTAGTTTCTCAACCAGTTGATTTTAAAAGTATTATACAAGGTTGCAAAATCAAAGCTAAGACCACCATTACTGACACTGTTGGACAGAACAGATTTGTTGACATAATGTGTCTCGTTTTCCATACAAAATTACATGGCATTTGATAAAACATTTTTTACACATTACTCTATTAAGGTCTAGGGAGATAGCTGCATAATGTCAAACGAGAGATGCCTTCTGCCTTGGAGAGAAGAATCCTTGTTTTAAAGATAAATCTCTCTGAAGCCACTGATTACATTTTATTTTGGTTTTCTCTATGATAGGCAAAAAATTGTAAATCACGTCTACGTTTTAGATTTTTGGAAATTACAATTCCTAGTTAAGTTATTGTATATTTTACTTGTATAATATCATATACTGGGAACAGAGAGTTGCTTAATTTAAATTATTTACATTTAGTACATTGAGATGAAGCACAGAAGCATTGGAAAACACTTTAATAGTATCAAGAGCTAAAGGAATCTGGTCTGAATTTTTAAGAAAAAGGGTAGTTTCATCAGCCAGTTGACTAATGATGATCTCCTTTCCCATGATACTAACTCCTTGCAAAGCACTATTCTTAATGTATCTAGCTAATAATTGAGCATTCAAAATGAACAAGTAGGGTGAAATGGGGCACCCTTGACGTATTTCCCACTGCAGTTCAAATCTTGCGGGGAGGTACCGTGTTTAAGTTTAATAGAAGAATTGTCGTGGGCATATAGGGTTTTAATTGCTTTAATAAACAGGTCCCCTAAACCATTTTTTTCTAAAGTTTTAAATATAAAGTTATGTTCAATAGAATCGAAGGCTTTATAAAAGTCCATGAAAAGCATATAACTATAACTATATCCCTCAATAATTCAGATAGTCTAACAGATCGAGAACCAACCGAATATTATTTGAAATGTTTCTGTTTTTAAAAAAAAGCCTGATTGTGTTTCATCTATTATGTTTTCTAAAATAGTTTTTAAGCATTTAGCAAAAATTGTAGCAATACTTTTGTAATCACAATTTAAAAGACTAATTGGACGCCAATTATAAATTAATAATAAATGTTTTTTTAGGCTTGGGGATAAGAGTTATTACATTTTTGTCTTAAGGTATAAGGGAGAGAACCCAATCTGATACTTTCATAAATTACTTCTAATAAAAGCGGGGCCAAATCTTTTACAAATTTTGGGCAAAATTTTGAAGTAAGGCTGTCCAGACTTGGCAATTTATTAACCTTTACATTTTTGATTGACTCAACAACTTCAGTTAATGTTATAGGGAGATCACACAAATCTTTATCAGGTACTAATATAATCAATATTACCTATAGAGTCCATAAAGGATATAGTGCAATCATAACTGAATTGGCTACTATAAAGATTCTTAAAATTTCTGAACAATATTTAGCTTTTTCTTTTGAGTCTTCAGAAACAGAATTAACAATTTTTAACTAATGAATAGTTTTTTAGTTTATGATTTTTCTAACCTAAAAAAGTAAGCTGAATTTTGCTCTCCTTCTTCGAGCCAGCGTCTTCTGGACCTTATAAAAGCACCTTTAGATTTTGATTTATAAAAAAATTCATCCAATTTTTGTTGATATTCACAGAGAGTATTGTTTTCTTCCACAGATAAACTATCAGGGCATCTAGAAGACAAGTATGTAATGGTGGAAATTATGTCCTCTTCTTGGGCTCTTTTATGTTTGGCAATATTACTACAATAATTCCTGAAAAACTTGCCCAATTCAAATTTAAGCAACTCTCAATGCTTACCCAAAGACTCGTTCTGCTATGGCTTTAGTCCAAAATAAATTCATTAATATCTTAACCTCTATAATAACGGTCTCATGTTCCAGTATTGAACTGTTAAGCTTCCAATAAGAGTTATAGAACTTAACAAAAGGCATTGATAAAAGATAATATTTATTTGTATTGATTTATGATCAGTTAAATGGTTGAAAAAATATCAGTACTTAAAACTATCTTCAATGGTAATGAGACTAACCATAAATCTATTCTTATTTTTAGACTTTGAATTATTGCACCAAGTAAAAGCTATGTTATTAAGGAGTTTAACTCTCCACGCATCAATCAAATAAATTCTTTGCATCAACATTTTTAGCTTTACATTCATATTAGAATAAGAACCTGGAGGTCATCTATAAACCATATTATCTAATGTAATATTAAAGTCACCACCCAAGAGTATACACATATATGCATTAGGAAACTTAGTTAACCAATGAACAATTCTCTCTTCTATTCTATCTAAAATAATATAATTTTCTGCCTTTGAGTTGTACTCATGGACATTCAAGACAATGAAATTAAAGTTATGAATTTGAACAATATGACACATATAAATCTGTTAGTATCAAAGTCTGTATGATACATTTTTACAGCAAATACGTTTTTTAGTGTACAAACACCCGAAGAACGCTGAGAAGCGTATAACAAAAAAAATAATTTCCCCATTGGGACTTCCAAAAAGGCACATCCTCAGAGATGCTGTGAGTCTCTTGAAGAAAAACGCGTTGAGAACAAAAAACGGCACATCAACTATAGCTACGTAAAAATAAACTGACAAAATATAAACATTATGGTCCTGAGCTGCGTTTCCCGAAACCTTCTTAATGCTACGTTGTTCTACCTTAAGCTGTACCTTATCGTTAATACGTGTTTCCCGAAATGTTCTTAGTTAAGTATACCTTCTGTAAGTCATTCTTTCGTAAGGTTGGTCTGGACCACTCTTAGCTATACCTTAGCGCTGTTCACAGTTCACTCCGCTAGTGGCCACCACTGTGCAAAAAGCTTCTTCACATTTCAGTCGATACGACTGTAATTCTGTGGCAAGACAAAGTGCATAACCAGATATATATTACAAATCTAAAGTTGTAATACACCCAGTGTTCAATTAATTGAAGTGTTTTTAATGAAAAAAAATAAAATGTCATTATACTGATGGTTGTTAGTTTTTCCATTATACAGGTGCATCTCAATAACTTTGAATGTCGTGGAAAAGTAATTTATTTCAGTAATTCAACTCATTGTGAAACTTGTGTATTAAATAAATTAAATGCCACTTAGACTGATGTAGTTTAAGTCTTGGGTCTTTTAATTTGATGAATTGGGCTCACATTTAACAAAAACCCACCAATTCACTATCTCAACAAATTAAATATGGTGACATGCTAATCAACTAAAAACACCTGCAAAGGTTTCCTGAGCCTTCAAATGGTCCAAAATCATGGGAAGAACTGCTGACTGACAGTTGTCCAGAAGACATCATTGACAACCTCACAAGGAGGGTAAGCCACAAACTTTTTGCCAAAGATCTGGCTGTTCACAGAGTGCTTTTCCAGCATGTAACAGAAAGTTGAGTGAAGGAAAACGTGTGGAGAAAAAGATGCACAACCAACCGAGAGAACCGCAGCCTTATGAGGTTGTCAAGCAAAATAGATTCAAGAATTTGGGTGAACTTCACAAGGAATGGACTGAGGCTGGGTCAAGGCATCAAGAGCCACCACACACAGACGTGTCAAGGAATTTGGCTACAGTTGTCGTCAGAGGCGTCTTACCTGGGCTAAGGAGAAGAAGAACTGGACTGTTGCCCAGTGGTCCAAAGTCCTCTTTTCAGATGAGAGCAAGTTTTGTATTTCATTTGGAAACCAAGGTCCCAGATTCTGGAGGAAGGGTGGAGAAGCTCATAGCCCAAGTTGCTTGAAGTCCAGTGTTAAGTTTCTACAGTCTGTGATGATTTGGGTGCAATGTCATCGCTGGTGTTGGTCCATTGTGTTTTTTGAAACCAACGTCACTGCATCCGTTTACCAAGAAATTTTGGAGCACTTCATGCTTCCTTCTGCTGACCAGCTTTTTAAAGATGCTGATTTCATTTTCCAGCAGGATTTGGCACTGCCCACACTGCCAAAAGCACCAAAAGTGGTTAAATGACTATGGTGTTGTGTGCTTGACGGGCCAGCAAACTCACCAGACCTGAACCCCATAGAGAATCTACGGGTATTGTCAAGAGGAAAATGAGAAACAAGAGACCAAAAATGCAGATGAGCTGAAGGCCACTGTCAAAGAAACCTGGCTTTCCATACCACCTCAGCAGTGCCACAAACTGATCACCTCCATGCCACGCCGAATTGAGGCAGTAATTAAAGCAAAAGGAGTCCCTACCAAGTATTGAGTACTATACAGTAAATTAACATACTTTCCAGAAGGCCAATAATTATTAAAAAAAAATGTATTGGTCTTATGAAGTATTCTAATTTGTTGAGATAGTGAATTGGTGGGTTTTTGTTAAATGTGAGCCAAAATCATCACAATTAAAATAACCAAAGACTTAACTACTTCAGTCTGTGTGCATTGAATTTATTTAATACACAAGTTTCACAATTTGAGTTGAATTACTGAAATATATTAACTTTTCCACGACATTCTAATTGATTAAGATTGCATTTATTTTGCAATTTGGATTATTTTATAAATGCAGTGAGCCCCGATAAATGCAATTTCTACTATTTCTAAAAATATTCTTCTGTATAGTGAACCTCGCTTTCTCAATATTTTACCCACTCTATAACGCAGCGAAGGAGCTAGGAGCTCCTGTATATAGTGAACAATCGATTCTCCCAAGGGCGTAGTTGGTTTGAACATTGGGGGTTGAAGTGGACCCCGTCATGCTCCCCTCAGTGCGTAACTACGGATGTGGGATGGACCCAGAGCACACGTGGCCCTGGTGATGAAGACAATATTAATATCTATGAAATATTAATAATCAATAAAATTAATGCTGATCTTCACAGCTAGCAATGTAATAAATCCAAATTGACAATTTAAAGCAATTTATTTGTGTTCTTTGATAGTCTGAGGTAAACTTTTGTTTGGGCTTAAATTCACCCTCTGTATGTTTTTTTTATATATTTATTTTGTTGCAAAGCGAATGTTCAGCATCAATACTACAGTCTTCAGTGTTACTGATCCTTACATAAATTTCTTCTAATATGCTAGTTGTTATCTATGTTGAAAACAGTTTGTAAAAAAAATGTTTCAGGTTATTTATGAAAAGAAATTCGAAAGAAAAGCATTTATCTGAAATAAAAAGCTTTTGCAACATTATAAATGTCTATACTGTCACTTTTTATCACTTTGATGCATCCTTGCTGAATAAAAGTATTAATTTCTTTCCAAAAATAAATAAATAAAGAAAAATTCATACTGACCCCATAACTTTTTAACGGTAGTGATAATGTTACAAAAGCTTTCTATTTCAGATAAATGCTCGTCTTTTGAACTTTATATTCATCAAATAATCCTGAAAACAATTTGTTTTTTACAAAACTGTTTTCAACATTGATCATAATAATAATAATATATGTTTCTTGAGCAGCAAATCAGCATATTAGAAAGATTTCTGAACATCATGTGACACTGAAGCCTGGAGTAATGATGCTGAAAATGCAGGTTTGCCAACACAGAAATAAATAGCATTTTAAAAAATGTATTCAAATAGAAAACAGTTATTTTAAACTGTAAAAATGTTTCACAATATTACTGTTTTTGCTGTATTTTTGATCAAATAAACGAAGCCTTGGTAAGCAGAAGATACATCTTTTATAAACATGAAAAATCTTAGCGGCAGTGCATAATAATATATATATATATAAAGTATAAAATACTGTGCAGAACCATTAAGCTCCCATGTCTCTGGTAGAGAACCTGAGCTTGGAGGAAAAAACAAATACATACCAACTAGGGCGAGCAGGTATACAAATATTGAATCCTGTTTTGTTGGGTATCCCTATAAGCGCAGTCTAAAATGAGTTAGATAACATCTTAAATTAACTTAAAAGAGTTGAGAAAATGAGATGTGCATCAGAACAACAAAGGTATCAAATCAAAGAACAAAGGTAAAAGCAATATTTGTAGCTATATGAACTAGTCTATATTTAATTTAGAATTTATGCAGTTAAGTCAGTAAAGTGTTTGATAACTTTATTTCTGTATATTACCTACAAAAAAGTTGGTCTTTAAAAGGATTTTTACATGTATTTCATATGCTGAGATGGATCTTTGCATTATACTATTTTACCGCCTTTTTTATCTGCATGATTTCTGGTTTTCTGTAGCTCAAGACAGACTGTCAACATACTCTTAACAGGTAAATTATTTATTTCTTAAAAACATTTATGAGATAAAAAATATTTAAATTGTAACTTTCAAATTGTATTAATAATATAAAGATACTGATTAATGAAAATAAACTGTTATTAAAAAGGGTATTTATAACACCAGGTCGTACATTGGACTTTAAAAGCACAGTTCTTTATGGAAAACTTATATAAAAAGAGGTTCTATTTAGCACCAAACAGGATTCTGCTATTGTTTCAAGCCGAAGAATCCCAATTGGTATTGTTTCGAACTATTTTTCTGTTAGAGTGTAGAGTGTAACTGTTAGACAGGTCGGATGACCACATAAATATGACATTGTTATAATGAGTTTATGCAAGGATTGTTTCAAGTTCACTTAAATTAAAAGTTATTTTTAAAGCCTGATAAATTATGAATTTGATTGTAGTTATACATGTCATACATGTTATATCTAATTATGAATGCCTATGATTAATGATTGATTGTGATAAGGAAACACATAGCTATTTTTGTGTCCCTCCCCCAAAGGAAATCTGGATGTCATTTTTGTATTGTTTAGAAACAATATTATGTAGGTGCAGTTCCACACATTACTATGGAAGCCCATTTTCGACACTGAATAAAAAATTGAAAAGGTAAATGTGAGTTTTTATCTCAAAATTTATAAAAGCTAAGGGGGCGTTGTTACGCACGAGCGCGAAGCAGCTTCACGGGCTTATTGCTTTATAAAATAGTTATTTCCATACGTGGTATGGTTTCACAAAATAAAACAGAGCAAATTAAGTGGAATGATATATAATATATATAAACTTTATTTGTGCGCCAAACAATATTCCTCAGAAACGGTTGTGGTTCCAAAGTGGTTGTCGAGGAACACACACATGTACAAAAAAATTGTAAGTTGGTAGGGTAATTTACAAAATCTTAGAACTTGGCTCAACCAATCAGAATCAAGGACCGGAACTATCCGTTTTATAATTGTGACCTGGACCACAAAACTAGTCATATAGCACCGGTAGCAGCAGCTAACAATGTGTCAAAATTTATATATTTCCTTTTATGCCAAAAATCATTAGGATATTAGGTAATGTTCCATGAAGATATTTAGTAAATTCTTATCGTAAATATATCAAAACTTAATTTTTGATTAGTAAGATGCATTACTAAAGGACTTCATTTTGGACAATTTTAAAGGAAATTGTATTATTTATTTATTGTTTGCACCCTCAATTGCAGATTTTAAAAGCTGTATCTCTGCCAAATATGTCCTATCCTAACTTATTTATTCAGCTTTCAGACATGTTTAAATCTCAATTAAAAAAAATGTACCCTTATGACAGGTCATATGTTATTTATTTGTCTCACCTGTTGGCTCTCGAACGTCCACGCGCTGTCTGGTAATGACGCATCAAGCACGTTTAGCGTGTCTGTAAAGTTTGTGGTGCTGCTGGGTTTAACGAGGGTGAGATCACTGAATTCTGACATTGGAGAGAGATAGGAGCCAAATGACTGACTCTGAGACATCATGTCTCCTCCCAGAACCTCCACATACTTAATAGGCCCTTCAGTGTTGAGCTGGATCTGCAGGTTTCTGTTCGGGTTCTTGTATTCAGAATTTGTTCTCCTGATACAGCAGCTTCTACTGCCTCGCGCACATTTCACCAGTAAGATGAAAAACGTCACCAAAGACAACAAGGACATGGAAGCCAAAGAGATGATCAGATATAATGTGATTTTGCCCGTTTTCTTCTTGGGCTCGGTAGTTTTCTCTCTATAGTCTGAGACGGGCTCATGAACACCGTCCTCTATTAGTATATCCACTGTGACTGTGGTGGACTGGATCGGTCCTCCATTATCCTTTATTTCTATCAGCAGTCTCTGAGAGGAGTCATCGTGCTCTGAAACAACGCGTTTAGTCCTCACCTCTCCCGTATGTAAACTGACACTGAACAGAGACGCGTCCGTGGCCTCCGCGAGCCTGTAGAACAGCCAGGCGTTATGACCCGAGTCCGCGTCCACTGCTGTTACTTTAGTAACAAGATGTCCTGCTTTAGCAGAACGGGGCATCCTCTGATGAGAGACAGACCCCATGGATGTAGACGGGTAAATGACCACAGGTGCGTTATCGTTCTGGTCCAGAATAAACACTGTTCACGTGAACAGTTGTATTGCTGCTCAGAGATGGAGAGCCGTGATCTTTAGCCTGCACTACAATGCTGAACAGTTTCGTTTTTTCAAAATCAAAAGAGCTCATGCTATAAATAGTTCCGTTTTCAGAGTTGATATAAAAATAAGATGATGCTGGAAATTGATTAGAAGTTAAATCGAGAATTGAATAACTCAGTATGGCATTCTTGTCTTGGTCGATATCAGATGCAGATACAGAAAACAATGAAGCACCTGGTGGGCTATTTTCCTCTATGTACACTGTATACGAGGGCTGTGAGAATACTGGAGGGTTGTCATTCACATCAAGTATTTTACATTACAGATTTCGTAGATTTCAAAGATGGTACACCAGAGTCACGAGCTACTAATTCTATGGCATATTCTGCATTAGCTTCACGGTCTAAAAGTGAGCCAGTCACCAAAGAATAGTGATTGTCAAATGCTGGTTTCAGTTTAAAAGGAAAACGAGTGGAAATGGTAAGATTTACTTTGCCATTATCACCCGAGTCCAAATCTTTAACGTTGATTAAAGCTACAACTGTACCGACTGATGCATTCTCTGACACTGGGCTAGGTAAAGATGTCAAAACTATTTCGGGAATATTGTCATTTTCATCAATAATATGCAGCCTCACTGAAGAACGGCCCTCTTGCTCTGGGTTTCCTTTGTCTTTAGCGCAGACGTCAAAGGTGTATAATTTTGTTAACTCGTAATCTAAGTTTTCCAATCACTGTAATTTCTCCGGTTTCAGCGTTGATATTAAAACATTTCCTCACGTTATCTGGTGTACGTACACCGAAAGAAATACTGTATTTCTCCATTAATACCTTCATCCAAATCAGTGGCCTTTACGGTTAAGATGCTTGAACCAAATACTGTACTCTCCTGCACAGATGCTTTATACTGCGATTGTTCAAATTTCGGTTCATTGTCATTAGTGTCTTGAACTAGTACTTGTATTAAAATAGTTCCCGATTTAACAGGATCGCCACCGTCTAATGCTGTTAAAATGAGCTTATGTACAGGCTGTTTCTCCCGATCAAGTTGTTTATCAACTATCAGTTCTGGTACCTTCTTACCATCTTCAAGTGTTTTCACATTTAAACGGAAAAATGCGTTATTACTCAAAGCATAGGATTTGAGACTATGGCTACCGACATCTAAATCCTCGGCACTTTCTATTGGAAATGTTGCGCCCACAACTACTGATTCAGCTATTTTCAAAATGCTGTCTTTTGTGTGAAAATTCGGTGCATTGTCATTTATATCTTGTATTTCTATATTAACGCGATATAACTGCAGTGGATTCTCTATAACCAGTTGTAATGGCATTACACAACTGGCGCTTTGTCCACAAAGCGCCTCTCGGTCTATTCTGCCATTGACTGTCAGCTCACCGTTCCTTGTATCCACACTGAAATACTGCGTACTAGAATCAGAGGCTATCCGTAACTTACGATTAGCGATGTCAGAAATGTCTAGACCATTGTCCCTTGCAATGTTTCCAACAACAGATCCTTCCTTTAGTTCTTCTGGTATAGTGTATCGAATTTGAGCTCCAACTGTATTCCACAATAGAGAAACAAACAGCCAAAGCGCTGCCTGTTTCCACACTCGAATGCGTCTCATTTCCACAGTAATTTGAACGTTTCCATCAATGAGTGCTTTGCATATATCCAGACAAAAAACTAATTTTTCTTCATTCATTAAAATCGTAAATCCGTTTGGATCGAGTGGTCAGCTTTGTGGTGATCAGCATCATAACCGCGAGTCTATTCTCCTTCTCTACAGCTGCTATCACTCATTGAAGCCCTTTCCTGCTAAGGGAGGGAGTAGATCCCTTTGTATAGTATCGCACCTCATTGGCGCTGAGCTCGGTGCGCTGCTGCCCAATAGAGGACAGAGTCTCTCTTAAAGGCGAACATGCACCGTTTTGCTGAAAATGTGATCAGCTGTATATTGTCAAGAAAAGTATATGTGTGTGTGTGTGTGTGTGTGTGTGTGTGTGTGTGTGTGTGTCATGTTATGTGTTTAATGAGGACAATTTGTATTCTGGGTTCATAGTATACAAGTGATTTATGTGACAATCAGTGTCATAATTTAAAAACAGCATATGACTCTTTTAAGGAAAATATGCACCATCCCTGAGGGCTAATTTTAGGTGTGGGTAGGTGTAGTGCAACATTGTAGTATAAACCTACGCTGGAGATCCCGTCCTAAAAGCATGTGTGTGTGTAAGTGTGTGTGTGTGTGTGTGTGTGTGTGGTGTGTGGTGTGTGTGAGTTTGTGTGTTTGTGTTTGTGTTTTTTGTGTGTGTGTGTGTGTGTGGAGCTGGTATTTTATCACGTACAAAGTACAGAAGATATTAATACCATAAAATCCATTATGTGACATTGGTCCCAGAGGAAACAAGCTTGAAATCATATAAAAGTTTTTTTGAAAATCTAAAAATGCAGTGTCTCCTGAGGGCTAAGTGGTGTAGGGTGGTGTGGGCAATACACAGGCAGTATAAAAATGTAGATGTCCCATAAAACATGAAATGTGTGTGTTGTGTGAGTGTGTGTGTGTGTGTGTGCTGTGTGTGTGTGTGTGTGTCTGTGTGTGTGTGTGTGGTGCTGTGTGTTGGGCGTGAGTGCGTGTATACAAATATTGAATTGAATTTACACGAAAAAAAAATAAATAGAGGACAGAGTCTCTCTTAAAGCATCTGTTACTCTTTTTCTATAGAATTACAGTTTTACGCTGAAAATGTTGTATGTTCCACAAAATGGTCTGTATATTAATCACAAGAAAAATGTGTGTGTGTGTGTTGTGTGTGTGTGTGTGTGTTGTGTGTGTGTGTGTTGTGTGTGTGTGTGTGGTGTGTGTGTGTGTGTGTGTGTGTGTGTGTGTTGTGTGTGTGTGTGTGTGTGTGTGTGTGTGTGTGTGTGTGTGTGTGGGTGGTGTGTGTGTGCTGTGTGTGTGTGTGTGTGTGAGTGTGTGTGTGTGTGTGTGGCGTGCGTGCGTGCGTGCGTGCGTGCGTGCGTGCGGCAAATTAAATCTGAAATATTGAATTGATTATCATCTCCAAATTTACGAAAAAAAATATTTTTTAATGTATAAAAGCTGCGGTCACAAATCTCAAATCTCAACTGTTATCTCTTTTAAATTATAGGAAAATTACTATTTCACGCAAACAATTAACGTGGTCATCTTGTCGCTGTCCAATTTGTTGTTGAATTAAAAAAGCAAACTATGAACGTTCTCATCACTTTTTAGCTCACATAAAGACACGCACACTCAAAAAACAAAGCTGCCTTTCATTATTTTTCCCCCAAAATACTATGTGTATAATAAATAAATAAATATAAATATGCACATTCTATTTGACACCGTGCTATTTAAAGACGTGGCCATATTTGTAATTTAGATACAAATGAGCTGTCCAATTTGTTGTGTGATCTGCACTTTGCCTATAGCAAAACTGTTCTCACCTGTTGGCTCTCACTTTTTACGCGCTGTCTGGTCACATAAAGACACGCACATCAAAAACACGTTTATCTGCCTTTCCTTTTTTCCCCAAAAGTTTGTGGTGCTGTTATGTAACGAGGGTAAAATATAATAAATTAAATAAATATGATCACTGAATTCTGACATTCACAAAACACCGTAGGAGCTATTTAAAGACATTTGTATTTGAGATACAAATGACAGTCTCCTCCCAGAACCTCCACATACTTAATGGGCAAAATTCTCACCTCAGAGTTGGCTCTCGAACGATCTCCACGCGTTTCTGTTGGGGTTCTGGTAATGTATTCACAATCGTTCTCCAAGATACGTTTAGCGTGCTGTGAAGTTTGTGGTGAACCTGCTGGGTTTAACGAGGGTAACGCATTTCACAATCAACGTAAATAAATTCAACACAGACAAAAGTGACACGGTGCCCATTGGAGAGAGTAGGAGCCAAAGACTGACTCAAATACACGTGATTTTGCCGCTTTTCTTGTTGCTGTTTTCCTCCCAGAACCTCCACATACTTAATGGCCCGTCACTGTTCCGAGCTGGATGCAGGTTTCTGTTGGGGTTCTTGTCTTCCTCTCAGAATTTGTCCTCCTGTATATCCACTGTGACTGTGGTGGACTGGATCGGTTCTCCATTATCCTTTACCTCCGATGCTGCTTCTCAGCAGCATTTCACAATCAACGTAAATAATGTCAACACAGACAAAAATCGTGCTCTGAAACAACGGTTGCCTAAAGAGATTCACCCTCAAATACAACGTATGTAAATTTTGACACTGAACAGAGACGCGCTTTTCGTGGCCTGTTTTAGTTCCGCGAGTTTTCATAGAACAGCCAGGCGTTATGATTCCGAGTCCGCGTCCATGGGTTACCTTGAAAGCCTTCCTCTAACAAGATGTCCTGCTTTAGCAGAACGGGGCATCCTCTGATGAGAGACAGACCGCTGTGACTGTGGTGGACGGGTAAATCGGTTCTCCATTATCCTTTAGTTCAGGTCAGTTATCGTTCTGTCGGAAATAAACACATGAGAGGTGGCGTTGCTGCTGAAACAGCGCGTTGGAGAGCCATGTCCTCACCTTAGCGAGCACAATTATGTAAACTGAAAGATTTTCATTTGAACAGAGACGCGTCCGTGGCCTCCGCGAGCCTAGTAGAACAGCAGGCGTTATGACCGAGTCCGCGCTAAATATACTACCACTGCTGTTACTTAGTTTATATAAACATAAGAAACGGGTACGCCTTGAGTATGTCCTGTATCGAGAAGAAAATACAATTTTGCATTTTCTCCTGCATCCTCTAGACTGAGAGGACAGACTCTGTTACATGGATGTGGACGGGCTAAAATGACAGCAGGTGCGTTATCGTTCTGGTCGGAAATAAACACATGTATTTTCTTTATATAAACCGAGTACGCACGTGAGATCAGAGAAAAACCGGAGGGTTGTCATTGACATCTAATATATTAACTGATCTTTAGCAAGCACGATGATGTGAAAGATCTTAATCTTCAGTGGAGGTAGTCCAGAGAATGAGGCTTTGCATGCTAAATATACTACCATTTTCAGAGTTTATATAGGAAACCTTCTCGGTCTAATTGTGAATCTGTCACCACGCCGTAATGGTGAAAACGTTAGATTTAATTTAAAAGGAGTGCCTCGAGAACTGACATGCGAAGTGTTACGTTTCCATTTTGGCATTTCTCCCGTGTTTCGATCTGATGCTGTTATCTTTGACTAAAATGGACGCCCAGCGGTGTTTTCTTTAAGCGGGCGCATAAACCGAGTACACACTCAGAGAAAAACTGGAGAGGTTTGGGTGAGGAGGTCATGGTGACATCTAATATAGGTGCTGTAATTCAGTTTGTCTAAAAGATTCATCAGAACTCTACAATGGAGGTCCCTCCATTGATCCAGAGTGAGGCTTTGAGCTCAATAGCGTCATATCTAGGAAACTCTTCTGATCAATTTTATATGAGGTGTGTTTCATAATCAAGTTGTCACCAGCGCGTAATGTTTGAAAAACTCGCCGTTGGATTTAATTTAAAAGGAGTAACAGGCCTGATAGCAAACAGATTTTGAATTAGTGTTACGTTTATAAGGCCGCAAATGAATCCTATCTTTAACACCTCGCCGTTTGCACCAACGCTCCAAGTCAATCCCAGCGGGGGGTTTCTTGGCTTTTACAGGTTTGGGTGAGGAGGTGATGGTGATCTCAGGTGCATTGTATCTGTACTGTCACGCTCTCCATCACTTTAATTCTAAAACATAACTCACCTGAACTTACAATACGGGAGCATTATCATTTGCAATCAATCATTTGTCCTAGCGCGTATGTCGATTTTATATGAGATGCTGGTTCCAGACCTCGCAAGTTGTTTGGAAACGACTAACTCGCCTGTCAAAATTAGATGGTAGCAAACAAACTGTTTTTCTCTGTGACAGCTTTCTCTAAAATTATTTCTGGGACTTTTGTTCCGTCCTTATGTGCCGTTTTATGAATACTCATAACCTCGCCGAAATGCACCATCATTTTATAAGCCATATGTGCGCAAGGAGTTCGTTCCAGCGTCAGCTTTTATCTTGAGCAGGTATCATCCAAACGAAACCTGTACCCGGGTAAGGTTGCTCTCCATCACTCTGGAACCTCAATTGTGTTTATTTCCAACAACTCGTGTTCAATCGGATACGGGTTGCGTTAATATCTTGTATTTGCATCAAGAATTTTCACAGAAATCTGCACGATAAAACTGGAGTGGATCGCTGGATCACCCCATCAATGCACTGGTCAAAATTAGGTGGTGAACACTGTTTTTCTCTGTCGAAGCTTTCTCTTAAAACTCCGCACAGTGTTTCTCTGTCTGGGACTTTTGTTCCGTCCTTATCACAAGCTTTTTAGCTTCGCCATTACCAAATTTAAACTAAAGTATTGCGAAATTTTACCATTTTTATTAAGATGCTATCCAATGTGCGCACGGTTAGAGTTCGTTCCAGCGTCAGGATCTTGAGCAGGTCCAAATAAATCCAACCTCGCTCCTGTTACCGAGGTTGACTCTGGGAACCTACAATTGTGTTTATTTCCAACAACAGATCCCTCCTTCGGAAGCTCCTCCGGTATTGTGTAACGAAGCTGCGCCTCTTGTATGCATCTCCACCTCCACAAAACAGCGAAACACAACAGCCACAGCGCCCGCCAGGGACACGTAAAATGGAGTGGATCCTCGATTATGATTTGTCCTCACTGGTAACACACGATAAATAATCGTTGACTCGCGCTTTTCCGCAGTAGTGTTTCTCTGACATCTATTTTACGACTGATAAGCCTTCACAAGCAAGAAAATAATGTAGCATTTTAAAATGTATCGCCATTCCAAAATTTAAACTAAAGTATTCCGTTACCAGCTAAATACATCAGATGCAGCGAGCTATGTAATTTACGATTGATATCTCAGATAAATCCAAACCGAGATCTCAGGTCATTTCCAACAACAGACCCCTCCTTAAGCTTCTCGTAATGGTTATCAGCCGGTATTGTCAGGGAGGGATAACGAAGCTGCGCTCTCCCTTTGTCTCTCCACAAAACAGCGAAAACACAACAGCCACAGCGCCCGCAAGGGCAAAATCCTCCAGTTATTGGACGAGCGTTTCCAGTCCTCATTTCCAAACATGAACGATAAATAATCGTTAAAGATTGCAGTATCCTGACACTATTTTACGCTCTATAAGCCTTCAAGAAAATAATGTACTCATTTCTAAATGTATTGAAATAGTTCTTGTATGGGTCATATTCCGTTGCATTGAAAATAATTGCAGCGAGTGCAGTGCATTTTTTCCCCCAGGTCATTTACTCGTAATTTTCAGCCTTAAGTCGGGGGAGGGAGTAGATCAAATCAGATAAATGTGGCAGTGCGGTCCAGTTATTGGAAAGCGCTATACTGCAAAAGTCACAAATGAAGCAGTCTTAAAGAGGCAGAGCACAGCCAAGCTATTTAAAAAACCCATAGATAAATAAGTTTTTTTATGGGTCATATTGCATGCTGAAAATACAATTTTCCTCCACATTTACTCGTTTTAAAGCAAATGCAGATAAATGTGGTATTTAAAAAGGCTATACTGCAAAACTTTTAAGTGTTATTCTTTTATTAAATATTTTAAGTGTTAAAGCTATTTAAAAAATAGTTCCATATAAAAAAACTCGTTAGATGCTATTTGCATATAATCACATGCATCGCTTAAATATTATTAATGTAATATTGCTGCTTTTAATGGTGTTATTATTTTATTAAATATTTTAAGTGTTAAAGTATTATTTACAAGTTCCATATACAAAAATCACTATTTGTGCATCAGAACTATTAATGTAATATTGCTGCAACTGTGTTTGTGAATTTGTAAGTTGTAAAGTGATTAGAACAATTCGTGTTTGCACATAATGTCATCAAAAATGGCCTATAAAAAATAAAAAGGTCACGCGCTCACCTGTTGGCTCTCGAACGTCCACGCGCAGTCTGGTAATGACGCGTCAAGCACGTTTAGCGTGTCTGTGAAGTTTGTGGTGCTGCTGGGTTTAACGAGGGTGAGATCACTGAATTCTGACATTGGAGAGAGATAGGAGCCAAAGGACTGACTCTGAGACATCATGTCTCCTCCCAGAACCTCCACATACTTAATGGGCCCGTCAGAGTTGAGCTGGATCTGCAGGTTTCTGTTCGGGTTCTTGTATTCAGAATTAGTCCTCCTGACACAGCAGCTAGAACTTCCGATGCTGCTTCTAACGCATTTCACAATCAACGTAAATAATGTCAACACAGACAAAAGTGACACGGTGCCCAAAGAGATTATCAAATACAACGTGATTTTGCCGCTTTTCTTGTTGTTGTTGTTTTCTGTAGTTTTCATGCTATAATCCGAGATTGGCTCATTAACTCCTTCCTCTATCAGTATATCCACTGTGACTGTGGTGGACTGGATCGGTTCTCCATTATCCTTTATTTCTATCAGCAGTCTCTGAGAGGAGTCATCGTGCTCTGAAACAGCGCGTTTAGTCCTCACCTCTCCCGTATGTAAACTGACACTGAACAGAGACGCGTCCGTGGCCTCCGCGAGCCTGTAGAACAGCCAGGCGTTATGACCCGAGTCCGCGTCCACTGCTGTTACCTTTAGTAACAAGATGTCCTGCTTTAGCAGAACGGGGCATCCTCTGATGAGAGACAGACCCCATGGATGTGAACGGGTAAATGACAGCAGGTGCGTTATCATTCTGGTCGGAAATAAACACATGAACAGTTGCGTTGCTGCTCAGAGATGGAGAGCCATGATCTTTAGCAAGCACGATGATGTGAAAGATCTTAATTTTTTCGTAGTCGAATGAGTGCATGCTAAATATACTACCATTTTCAGAGTTTATATAAACATACGAAGAGACGGGTACGCCTTGAGTATTAGTATCGAGAACTGAATAGACAATTTTGCATTTTCTCCCTGTATCTCGATCTGATGCTGTTACTGATGCTAAAATGGATCCCGGAGCGGTGTTTTCTTTAATATAAACCGAGTACACACGTTCAGAGAAAACAGGAGGGTTGTCATTGACATCTAATATATTAACTGTAATGAATTTGCTAGATAATCAATGGAGGTGATCCAGAGTCTGATGCTTTGAGCTCAATGTCATATCTAGGAAACTCTTCTCGGTCTAATTGTGAATCTGTCACCAGTGCATAATGATTTGAAAACGTCGGCTTTAATTTAAAAGGAGTGCCTGATGACATGCGAAGTGTTACGTTTCCATTTACGCCTGAATCCATATCTTTCACATTTATTAACGCTACCATAGTCCCAGCGGGCGCATCTTCTGGCACAGGTTTGGGTGAGGAGGTGATGGTTGATCTCAGGTGCATTATCATTCACGTCTAAAACAGTTACCTGGAACTCTACAGAGTCCCTCCATTGCAAATGATCCCTTGTCTCTAGCGCGTATGTCAATTTTATATGAGATGCTGGTTTCATAATCAAGTTGTTTGGAAACGACTAACTCGCCTGTCACATGATTAATAGCAAACAAATCTTGAATTATTCCAGGTGTATGTGCCGCAAATGAATACTCAACCTCGCCGTTTGCACCATCATCCAAGTCAATGGCTTTTACATGAAGTATCATTGTACCCGGTACTGTGCTCTCCATCACTTTAACCTCATATAACTCGTGTTCAAATACGGGAGCATTATCATTTGCATCAAGAATTTTCACAGAAATCTGCATAGTTCCAGACCTCGCTGGATCACCCCCATCAATACCTGTCAAAATTAGATGGTGAACAGACTGTTTTTCTCTGTCGACAGCTTTCTCTAAAACTATTTCTGGGACTTTTGTTCCGTCCTTATCGGTTTTTATGTTCATAACGAAATGTTCATTTTTATTGAGCACATATGTGCGCAAGGAGTTCGTTCCAGCGTCAGGATCTTGAGCAGGTTCCAAATCGAAACCTTGCTCCAATTAATGTTAACTCTGGAACCTCAATTGTGTTTATTTCCGACAGGAATATTGGAGAGTTGTCGTTAATATCTTGTATGTCCACCTCGACACGATAAAACTGGAGTGGATCCTCGATTATGATTTGCACTGGTAAAACACAACTCGCGCTTTGTCCGCACAGTGTTTCTCTGTCTATGATATCATTCACAAGCAGCTCGCCATTACGCAAATTTAAACTAAAGTATTGCTTACCAGACTCAGATGCTATCCGTAATTTACGATTAGATATTTCAGATAAATCCAAACCGAGATCTTTAGCTACATTTCCAACAACAGATCCCTCCTTAAGCTCCTCCGGTATTGTGTAACGAAGCTGCGCCTCTGCATCTCTCCACAAAACAGCGAAACACAACAGCCACAGCGCCCGCCAGGGCAAAATCCTCCTTTGTATTTGAGTCCTCATTTCCAAACACGATAAATAATCGTTGATTCCAGTATCCTGACATTCATTTTACGACTATAAGCCGTTACAAAAATAGTGTAATATTTTAAAATGTATAGAATCATAGATTAATGTCCGTAGCTAAATACATTGCAGCGAGTGCAGTGCATTTTGTCTCAGGTCTGTGCGTAATGGTTATCAGCCTTAAGTCGGGGGAGGGAGTAGATCTCTTTGTGCAGTGCGGTCCTGTTATTGGACGAGCGCTCTCCAGTCACAACATGAATCAGTCTTAAAGAGGCAGAGCACAGCCAAGCTCAACACCCATGTAGAATAAATACAGTTGTTTCATAGCTCAATTTACATTGAAACAACCATTGTTGGTTTATTTTTTTAACATATTTAATATATTTATTTCTAATTCTAAATAAAAACGATATTTTGGCTCCTAAAACTCTAAAAACATGAATGAGTCAACACACCTTGCATTAACAAATATACACAAAATTCGATATTCCACATATACAGCGTCACTAATCACTATTTTACGGAGACAATTAAGATAAAGTATTCTGTTTCGGCTGACTAAATCTAAAAAAATTGATATTCGCATCAAATGACAAAACGAAGACGAGTGTATCCAATCATGAAAGTATCAAGTAATCATGTAAAAAGTATCAAAACTATTATCATTGCAAATATCTAACCCTTTTAATGCAAATGTAGTGTTACTTTTGCTGATTATGAAAGTTGTAATGTGGATAGAGTACTTCATGTCACCTACGTATGACATAAGTAGTGCCAACTGTAATATTCCAAAATAACATTATTTTACAAAACAATAATATATAAATAAAAATACTGTACAACATCTCACGTGCTCACCTGTTGGCTCTCGAACGTCCACGCGCAGTCTGGTAATGACGCATCAAGCACGTTTAGCGTATCTGTAAAGTTTGTGGTGCTGCTGGGTTTAACGAGGGTGAGATCACTGAATTCTGACATTGGAGAGAGATAGGAGCCAAAGGACTGACTCTGAGACATCATGTCTCCTCCCAGAACCTCCACATACTTAATGGGCCCGTCAGAGTTGAGCTGGATCTGCAGGTTTCTGTTGGGGTTCTTGTGTCCAGAATCAGTTCGCCTGACACAGCAAATTGAACTGCCAATTGTGCTTTTAACGCATTTTACAATCAACGTGAAAAATGTCAATAGACACAAAATCGACACTGTGCCCAGAGATATGATCAAATACAAAGTGATTTTACCAGTTTTCTTGTTTTCTTCTGTAGTTTTCAAACGATAGTCCGAGATTGGCTCATGAACGCCTTCCTCTATTAGTATATCCACTGTGACTGTGGTGGACTGGATCGGTTCTCCATTATCCTTTATTTCTATCAGCAGTCTCTGAGAGGAGTCGTCGTGCTCTGAAACAGCGCGTTTAGTCCTCACCTCTCCCGTATGTAAACTGACACTGAACAGAGACGCGTCCGTGGCCTCCGCGAGCCTGTAGAACAGCCAGGCGTTATGACCCGAGTCCGCGTCCACTGCTGTTACCTTAGTAACAAGATGTCCTGCTTTAGCAGAACGGGGCATCCTCTGATGAGAGACAGACCCCATGGATGTGAACGGGTAAATGACAGCAGGTGCGTTATCGTTTTGGTCCGAAATAAACACATGAACTGTGGCGTTGCTGCTCAGAGATGGAGAGCCGTGATCTTTAGCTTGAACGAGGATCTGAAACACTTTGATTTTCTCATAGTCAAATGACTGCATGCTAAATATACTCCCGTTTTCTGAGTTTATATAAACATACGAAGATACAGGAACATCTTGAACCTTAGAGTCCAAAATGGAGTACGAGATTTTGGCATTTTCGCCTAAGTCTGGGTCATGGGCGGAGACTGAGCACAATATTGAGTCATGAGCGCTGCTTTCTTTAGCGTAAACCGTGTAAGACTTCTCAGCGAACATTGGAGGGTTGTCATTTACATCTGAGATTCCGATTGTGACTGTTTTTCCACTAGATAGCGGTGGTGAACCGGCATCGACTGCTTTCAGTTCAATTTTATATTCAGAATAAGTCTCTCTGTCTAACGGACCGTTGGTAAGTAGTGCGTAATGATTGGACATTGTAGGGTTTAATCTAAACGGTGTCCCAGGGACCAAAGTAAGTTTAACTTTACCGTTCTCTCCTAAATCTGCATCTTTTGTACTAATTAAAGAAACGACAGTGCCATTCGATGAGTTCTCAGGAATCGGACTTGAGAGGGAAGTAATAATTATGTCAGGTGCGTTGTCATTTACATCATTAACCTTTATCTTTACACTGCAGTGGCCCTCCAATTGAGGATTTCCTTTGTCCTTTGCAACTATATCAAATTTATGTAGGCTTGCTTGTTCGTGATCCAGCTGTCCTTTTACTGTGATGACACCAGTTTGTTGATTAATATTAAACAATGCTGTATCTAATGTTTGGTCTGCAAAGAAATATTCAATCTCCCCATTCAACCCTTCGTCTAAATCTATGGCCTTGACCCTTATCACTTCTTTATGACTCGAATCGTTTTCATCAACAACAGTCTCGTAAAATGTTTTTTCGAATTCAGGAGCATTGTCATTAATTATCCAAAACGACAACAGTGATCTCACATGTGCCCGTGCGCACTGGATTCCCTCCGTCAGCAGCTGTCAGTATTAGCTTATGAATAGCCTGTTTCTCTCGGTCAAGAGGTTGTTTTAGTACAAGTTCTGGAATTTTGACTGCATCTTGAGTTTTCACGTTTAAAACAAAATTATTATTATTGCTCAAACTGTATGATTTCAAAGAATTAGACTGTACATCTGAGTCAATAGCGCTCTCTAAGGGGAATTTTGCTCCTGAATTAATAGATTCCGGAATATTCAATAAACGCTCATTAGATTTAAAATTGGGCGTGTTGTCATTAATATCTTGTACTTCAATCTCAACCCGATGCATTTGCAGAGGATTCTCTAAAACGGCTTGAAGAGGCAAAACACACGGGACATTGTATCCACATAAACTCTCTCTATCAATTCTCTCATTCACAATAAGATCACCCTTTTCCACATCCACGGCGAAATACTGCTTACCAGTGTCAGATGATATTTGTAGTTTACGATCTATAATCTTAGATATATCCAAACCGAGGTCTTTAGCGATATTTCCGACCACAGATCCTTCTCTTAGCTCTTCTGGAATTGTGTATCGAATCTGTGCTCCTATTGTACTCCAAGGAAGAATAAAGACACAGCACCACCAAATTCTCCTCAAAACGAATAGAGATTCCATCATCTCCGGTTCCAAGCTTTTGACGATTTATCCAAGTTTTCTCAAGATATCAAAATATTCACAATTACATAATCCCAGTAAGTATATTGATTGCATGTTCATATTTAGTGTAAGAGGTCCTTTTGATAAAAATGAGTGTTTCATGCATGCGTTCTCTGTGCTCCGAGCTCCGAAAGAAGCCATGGCAGTGGGAGGGAGTGGATCTCTTTGTCTAAGTCTGTACCTCATTGGTCGACTGTACATTTCTCTTCAGCCAATCCAACTCTTAAAATATCTTAAAGGGCTAGTACGAATAAGGCAAGTCAAAGTGATTTAGAGTGAGTCGGATTAAAATAAAAATAATAATAATAATAAACATTATTATTATTATTAATAATAATAATAATAATAATTAATAATAATTATTATTAATATATTAATTATTATTATTACATGTATTAATTATTATTATTAATTATTAAATATATTAATTATTATTAATTATGATCCATATATTTGTTGTTATCAATGTGTTATGTGTGTGTGTGTGTGTGTGTGTGTGTGTGTGTGTGTGGTGTGTGTGTGTGTGTGTGTGTGTGTGTGTGTGTGTGATGTGTGTGTGTGTGTGTGTGTGTGTGTGTGTGTGTGTGTGTGTGTGTGTGTGTGTGTGTGTGTGTGTGCATCTATTGTGTGCGCGCTTCTATTATCTAAAACAGAACTGCTTTAAAAAGAATATGAACGTGTGCCGTCATGTGGCGACAGAGAGAAGCGCAGCAGTACCGACGTTTGAGCAGGTGCGTGCATTGTGGTGTGTGGAGGTTATTGATGAAAGCGCATAATTCTAAAAATAAGATCAACTGCCGTTTTTAGAAATATTAACGTTTTGTTATTATCACCTTTAAAAATAAAATCATTACATTAGCATTCATGTTAGTGGTTAAAATGCTCTTTATCCGATCAAGACTGCATGATCCTCTTGCAACAAAGGACTCACCCATGAGCAGGGGGAGACCACAAGCACAGCAGTGGAGTGAAGTGAGAGCTTCAGCACCACTTGAGTGGACAGCGCCACACAGGCGGCCTGTTCCCGCAGCTGCACTTGTATGCTCAAAGTAACCACTACTACAAAGCTGTTTGTCTTTTTATCTTCGAAAAATAACTTACATGTCAGCATGAGGCCCCTGAAAATATCTTTATGTCGGTTGGGATCATCAGAAGAAATTGATGTTTAACTAAACATCCAGAATAAATTTGTTTACTTACCTGTTTTTTCCCCGTTGTAACAGCATCAGTTAAGTTACAAAAAACATTTTTCCTCTGTTATTGCGTTTTTAGCACTGACAGTATGCAAGACACTGGACTTTGTTCTGAGTGTTGTTCATGTGTTGCATTTGGAATCAAAATGACAATACATGTCTGGCTAACATATTAGGCAAACAAACAGCCCCTTTCAATGAATATGACAGTCTTATTATTACTCTTTATTTAATTTTAACTGTCAGTGTAATTCAAAATACAAGACATATAAAGAGAGCAGCTAGAGAGGCCTTTCACCTATTATTGTAGATAAAGGCCCCACATACTGTGCATAAGGCCTCAGGGCAGACTATATTGATAATGGGGCAGTAGTGATAAATCAAAATTTGTCACGACATGCAACTATATTTGATATTACAATTCAATATTTATGTAATAAAATTTTATATTGAATTACACTGAACAGCTAAACTCATAACACATACTTTTGTATAAAATGTTTTATCATAATTTCAGGGATTTTAATTAGCTACACAGTTTTTGAAATGTGCATGTAATGACTTCATGTATTAGGACAATTTGGCAGTGCGTATAGTGAAAAACAAGTGTTCTTGTTGTCGTTGTTTATCATTTAGAGAGAAATATCAAACGTGTATTGAGCCCATTTTTACCCTACATATGAAAAAACAACACACATTTGCCTCCAATTAAAATTTAATAAGAAATAATTGACTCTGTTCATATGTACTTAGCATTGCATTTCAGAGGCATTAAGACATTTTTAACAGAAAAGGAAATTTGTTCTTACCTTTTTTGGTGAAAGCCAGGTGAAGAGGTGGAATGTAGCAGACAAAAGAGAAGAGAGGAAAAAAGAGACAAAAGACATGGTTAGAATTGTTTGTGTGTGTATATATATATATATATATATATATATATAATATATATTTATACATTAATTATGATGTTTTATCTTAATTATTTGTGGGTGGAATAGATGTTTTATCATCTCTGCTTCTAAAGGAGAAGAGGATGAGTATGTCAGTGTGCAATCACAACAAATACCAAACTCAATCCTTTCACTAACGGTAATTGTGCAATATGTACAATTAAAAACGTATTACAATTTTAAATAAATAAGATATATCTATAATCTAAAAGAAGCATGTGCTTCTACTGAGCACAAGAGGGAGCATGGGAGAGCCAGAAAGGGGGGTGTACTGACTCTTTGGCTTCAAGAGACCCCCTTAGAGTCCCCCCCCCCCCAAGGAAGAAATGGAATGGCTCAGTCTGTTGTCATAGAAACACATGTTATCAAGGGAGTAATATGTGTGTTAGAGGAGAAAGATATGCATAGCTGTAGGTGGTGTGGGTTGTGTTCAAGCTGTCTGAATAAACAGAAGAAAGCATGTAAAGGAAAATAAAATAATATATATTTTTAAGCACTGCATACAAACCAGTATATTACATATATAAGGACCTGCAAATATGTGTGTACTAAAATTAAAAAATATACAATATAATTTTTGACTTATTGACAGTACCACTGTTTTCAGCTCGTATGTAGGCACATACAGATACAAGCAGCTTTGAGGAGACACAAGCAGGACAAAGAATATCACTGCAGAGAGAAAAGGCCCCTCCTTCCCCCTGGCTGAGAGTCAGTATTCTCACAAACACCAGCACAGATCTCGTGTGCTGTCTGAGCTTTACTCACATTGATCATGCACTTCTAATTTGATGACAAATTCACTGTAGTACATCTGCACTGATCACTTCATGTAAATGATGGTAAACAACTCCACAAGGGATTGTTTTATTTTTTCAATGCAAATGTAATATTTATGAGATCTGGGCAGCGGACCTTAGAGACGGGATTAGTGCTTCAGCTGTGACACACATTTGATGTTGAATGGTGTTTCAGATATCTGGCTGCACGCTCACTGCAGAGAAGCCACTCCTAGCTTCTGTATGAGTTTAATGCAGAACTCACACCTTCAGCAACTGTAATATTAATAAAAGCACCCAATGATGCTCATCATGAATCATTAAGAGGATTAAGGGGGATGATTTAAAATGTGGATGCATTAAATACACAATTATGTTATTGACAGCAAAGCAGAAATCTTCAGAGGAATAGCCCATTCAGTCATTTAATTTCCATAGGAGATAAGTAACTGTTTATGCTTGGATAGAAGCAAGGGTTTGTTATTTCTGTTTTTCCCCCTCCCATATAAAGACTGTTTGTAGCAGCATGCAACGAGCATCTCTCAGTATAACACACAAGAGCTCACTGTGCAGGATTTATATTCAGCATTGAGGGACAGAGAGACTTGATTGAAAGAAACTGAAAGAAAATCCAAACAGTAAATTGAGTATTTGATATCCTCATTTTATACACTTCATTCAACTTCACAATCCTCTAACAACAAGGTTTGCATTAAAAAGCCCACCAAAACTGGGTTGTCATAATGTAATATCAGGCTATCATAAATCCGAAAAACAGCTGATGACAGAAATGTATGCCTGTATCTGATACAGACTATGAACAGTATGACATAATGAGTCATTTTGATTGTGTTTCAGATAATGTAGCACAAGTTCAAAACTGATAAATGTGGTAAAAAAATGCACCTATTCTGTATCAATCAATGCCTTTTAGAAAACACCTCAATGTTTTAAACTTGCAGAAATCACAACAAAAAATAGCCAGAAAAATGGCAGAGGAATATTTGTAGTATTACAGAGCCCTGACATATGATACATAACTGAAGCTCCACGTGAACAGGGAAAAGTATAAAGGGAGCAATCATTGAAGCAATTATTATGGCAAATCCAGCTAAAGCCTGGACAACTGTATGACTGAGCTACCTCCCAAAATCTCACAGTAGTGGTAATCCTTTTTTATATTTTATTCAATGTTGCATTAAAGTGGTCACACAGAACATGTTTAATGTTTTGCATTGTAATAAAATTTTAGTGCATGTATTGCTGTATATTTGAATAAATGTGACATCATCTGTTCATTAAAGCTTGAGAAAGATAAAATGTGTCAAAACAAGTAGCAGAGCATGTGTAGGTGTTTGTGGGTGGAATAGAGTTCACTGTGCACCAATATTGTGACGTATTTGAGAAACAGGACTAGGAGTCTAGTTTCACAAAACAAAACAATACATATCAATCTCTGCTAACAAATAAGGGTACTTTTTTCAAGTTAATTGCTGTTTATCTAAAAAAAAGAAAGTATTTTACAGCATGCACTTCAAGCTTTAAGCTTATGCTGCTGCAATGAGCACTTATGAGAATCTCACCTCTAAAGTCAGATCATCAACCTCCTGCTCCTTCTTTTGTCTCTGAACGGTTCCCATGTGACTCTGGCTCATCAGTGTGTTCTGACTGTAGGGCCTGACAAACTTCATGTCACTCATCCTTGAATCAGTGGTTCCACACATTTCATAATTATACACGTGCTGTAATGTGCCGTCTGTGTAGACTGGAGGGTAATATGGAATTACAGGTAGATTTGCCCCAGATTTATAAAATAGCTTATTCTGCCTCCATCTGTAGATTTTCACAGAAATTATTGAAATAATTGAGACCATGAAGAGCAGAGAGACCACTGCGAGAGCCAAGATTAAATAAAAAGTCAGGCTGTCATTATATTGTTTTTCATGCGTAAAGTCTGTGAACTCTGAAAGCACTTCAGGAAAACTGTCAGCCACAGCCACGTTAATGGAGACCACAGCTGAGCGAGAGGGCTGTCCGTTATCTTCCACAACAACAGTCAGTTTTTGTTTGACCGCATCTTTATCAGTCACTTGTCGCACAGTTCTGATTTCTCCATTTGTAAACCCACTTCAAACAGCGCTCTGTCTGTAGATTTCTGTAGTTTATAAGAGAGCCAGGCATTCTGTCCAGAGTCCACATCAACAGCCACCACTTTAGTGACCAGATATCCAACATCTGCAGCACGAGGCACAATCTCAGCCACCACAGAAGCACCAGTCTGTACTGGATACAGAACCTGAGGAGCGTTGTCATTCTGATCTCTGATTATAATGTTTACAGTCACATTGTTGGATAAAGGGGGTGAGCCCCCATCTTGCGCTTTGACTTGCATTTTGAATGATTTCAGCTGTTCATAATCAAATGATTTTTCTGAATATATCACTCCACTCTCTGAATTTATGGAGATGTAAGAGGCCAGAGGTGCTCCGTTCAAATCGCCGTCAATAAGAAAGTATGAAACCTTCGCATTTTGCCCCCAGTCCATGTCGACAGCTTTAACAGTCAGAATAGTTGTAGATGGAGGATTATTTTCAGCTATGAAGGCATTATATGATTCCTGCTCAAACTGAGGTGCGTGATCATTCACATCAGATATCTTTAGGTTCAAAATCTCTTTACTTGAAAGAGGTGGCTTTCCCCCATCTACAGCTGTTATAGTGATATTATACTCTGCTGTTTGTTCCCTGTCTAGTTCTGAGTCTGTCACCAGATTGTAATAATTAGTTAATGAGGATATGATTTTAAATGGAGAGTTTAAATCAATTGAACATGTAATCTTACTGTTGTCACCTGAATCAAGATCCTGAACATTTATCATTGCTATAACAGTTCCAGGTGCTGCGTCTTCAGATACTGAACTGGAAAAAGACATTATTGTAATTTTGGGCGTGTTATCGTTTACGTCAATGATGTCAATAATTATCTCAGTCAAGTCAGTCAAACCTCCGTGATCTTTAGCTCTGACTTTGACTGTAAACTGTTTATGTTTTTCATAATCTATATCACCTATGACTTTAACCTCCCCAGAATCTGCATCGATGGAGAACAAAGCTTTCACTGTAGATGTCGCGTGCTCAAAATAATACTGAATACCGTGACTAGACTCATCAGCATCCGTTGCACTGATTTTTGTTACGATAGTAGTTTTAGGAGCATTTTCAACAACTGATGTTTTATAAGACGCCTGGCTAAACACAGGCGCATTGTCATTGACATCTAGAACAATAATATTAATCTGTACAGTTACGGATCTTTGTGGTTTTCCACCATCGAAAGCCGTCAGAATCAAATTATGACGCTGCTTCTTTTCTCTGTCGAGAGGAGAATGAAGAACCATCTCGACGTTTTTGTTTCCACCAGCACCATTCTGAACATTAAGCTTAAAATGATCGGTGGGTTGAAGAGTATATTTCTGTAGCGTGTTCACTCCCACATCTGGATCTATTGCGCTCTCTAATGGAAATCGCGCACCTATAACTGCTAATTCGCTGATTTCTTGCTCAATTTTAGATTTCGGAAAAACAGGACTGTTGTCATTGATGTCTTGTATGTCAACTGTAACTCGATAAAGCTCCATCGGATTCTCTAAAATGACATCAAAACTCACACTGCAGGCAGATATCTCTCCGCATTGCTCTTCTCTGTCTATTTTATTCTTAACTACCAGATGCCCGTTCTCCTTATCCAGTCCAATGTACTCGCTGCTGTCTGCGGTGAAAACACGCGCTTTTCCTGAAATCAGTCTCTTCGGCTCAAGCCCAAGGTCCGAGGCAATATTTCCAACAAACGAGCCCACTGGCATTTCCTCAGGTATAGAATAACGAATCTGTCCGGTCACGCGAGGAGAAAATAAAGCAATTGCGCACGCTGTATAGAAAAATAGCAATCCATAATGCCAGCCTTTTCCTCCCGACTCCATTTTTGATCAACAAAGATCAAGCTGAAGTATTAAAAGCAAAATGTGCAATTAAGTAATGAATTATATGTTTCAAGCAAACGGCGTCTTCTTGTGGATAATCAACCAGGAGACCAATCTGATGGCTGTCTGTTATGTAGCATCCAATGTTAGCAGTTGGTGATGTCAGAAGTATACCATTGGATTGGGTTTTGTTAAAGGAAGGGATAAACACACACGCCAGAAAGGCTATATAGGTTGAACAGCGGCACTTACAGTCCAAATACAGCACTACAGAATAGTCACTAAATCAAGGAAAAATATAAGCCTATACATAAGAATATATATTATCAAGAATAAAAAAAGATAAAAAAAAATCCATATATGAAGTTACACGTTGAGTTATGAAACATGGCATAAAAAGAAAAGGGCAGAGTGGGAGGAGACAGAGGGGTTTTGACAAATGTTTCACAAGTCAGAGAACCGCAAAGATTGGGAGAGACTCCGGAGATTTTTAGTTTTACCAATTATAATTATGTACAGAGGTGAAATCATTTTATGTGCCCATGTGGTGATCCAATAATTTATATTAAATGAATGTAAATGAGAAAATGTGTATAGTCGGATTTAGCATGTTTTCCTCCTTCATTTATATAACATTAACTCAAAATTTGTATCTAAATGGTAAATAAAAAAAAATAGCAAAATAGTAGTGTCATGTCTCAGCAGAAGAGCAGGGCTATAAATTGACTTTCACATTTATTTCTACTGGACACACAAAGACTGCACACACACAAAAAAAGAGATGATATAAATTGGTCCAAAAAAGTATTGTATTTCATAAAAAAAAAATCAAAACTAATATTTGCCAACCAATTATCGTAGAGCTCTTCTCAGAACTAAGTTTACTTTTCTGAGACACGTTTTAAATTTATTTTTAACTGACTGGTCTTAAGGCCATTATTTATTGCTTCAAGTTTAAAACCTAAGAATATTTTTAATTGAAAGGGTGTTTGTGCTTTATTTCTTTAAAGCAAATGCCATTTGCTCTTATTGTTATATAGCCCATACACATTGTGAATTATGTCTTAAAGTGTCCGAATACATTTTGGGGCCACTGCATAAATGACACAATTGTGAGAGTGACTAACATGCATTATGCAAACTCTCTGTTCCGTTTCTTTGTTGTTAGTTTATCATTTCTGTAATTATTCAATTATTTTATTTCTTACAATTACTAGCAGATAATTTATAGATAAGTAATAGACAAAAAAAACTGTCATTTGTAGTAGATAAACAGGAAAATTATTTTCCATTTTGAAACACACAGCACAATAAAAATGCTATATTATAGATGTACAACACTCTCTGGTCTCCGCTACATATTGAATCATTGGAAGCCTGATGAGATGCTATTAAAACATTAAACAAGGTCTCACCTCTAAAGTCAGATCATCAACCTCCTGCTCCTTCTTTTGTCTCTGAACGGTTCCCATGTGACTCTGGCTCACCAGTGTGTTCTGACTGTAGGGCCTGACAAACTTCATGTCACTCATCCTTGAATCAGTGGTTCCACACATTTCATAATTATACACGTGCTGTAATGTGCCGTCTGTGTAGACTGGAGGGTAATATGGAATTACAGGTAGATTTGCCCCAGATTTATAAAATAGCTTATTCTGCCTCCATCTGTAGATTTTCACTGAAATTATTGAAATAATTGAGACCATGAAGAGCAGAGAGACCACTGCGAGAGCCAAGATTAAATAAAAAGTCAGGCTGTCATTATATTGTTTTTCATGCGTAAAGTCTGTGAACTCTGACAGCACTTCAGGAAAGCTGTCAGCCACAGCCACGTTAATGGAGACCACAGCTGAGCGAGAGGGCTGTCCGTTATCCTCCACAACAACAGTCAGTTTTTGTTTGACTGCATCTTTATCAGTCACTTGTCGCACAGTTCTGATTTCTCCATTCTGTAAACCCACTTCAAACAGCGCTCTGTCTGTAGCTTTCTGTAGTTTATAAGAGAGCCAGGCATTCTGTCCAGAGTCCACATCAACAGCCACCACTTTAGTGACCAGATATCCAACATCTGCAGCACGAGGCACAATCTCAGCCACCACAGAAGCAGCAGTCTGTACTGGATACAGAACCTGAGGAGCGTTGTCATTCTGATCTTGGATTATAATGTTTACAGTCACGTTGTTGGATAAAGGGGGTGAGCCCCCATCTTGTACTTTGACTTGCATTTTGAATGATTTCAGCTGTTCATAATCAAATGATTTTTCTGAATATATCACTCCACTCTCTGAATTTATGGAGATGTAAGAGGCCAGAGGTGCTCCATTCAAATCGCCGTTGATAAGAATGTATGACATTTTCGCATTTTGCCCCCAGTCCATGTCGACTGCTTTAACAGTCAGCATAGTTGTAGATGGAGGATTATTTTCAGCTATGAATGCATTATATGATTCCTGCTCAAACTGAGGTGCGTGATCATTCACATCAGATATCTTTAGGTTCAAAATCTCTTTACTTGAAAGAGGTGGCTTTCCCCCATCTACAGCAGTTATAGTGATATTATACTCTGCTGTTTGTTCCCTGTCTAGTTCTGAGTCTGTCACCAAATTGTAATAATTAGTTAATGAGGATATGATTTTAAATGGAGAGTTTAAATCAATTGAACATGTAATCTTACTGTTGTCACCTGAATCAAGATCCTGAACATTTATCATTGCTATAACTGTTCCAGGTGCTGCGTCTTCAGATACTGAACTGGAAAATGACATTATTGTAATTTTGGGCGCGTTGTCATTTACGTCAATTACGTCAATAATTATTTCACTCGAGTCAGTCAAACCTCCGTGGTCTGAAGCTATGATTTTGACTGTAAACTGCTTGTGTTTTTCATAATCTATATCACCTATGACTTTAACCTCCCCAGAATCTGCATCGATGGAGAACAAAGCTTTCACTGTAGATGTCACGTGCTCAAAATTATACTGAATGCCGAGACTAGACTCGTCAGCATCGGTCGCAATTACTTTAGTCACGATTGTAGTTTTAGGAGCATTTTCAACAACTGATGTTTTATAAGACGCCTGGCTAAACACAGGCGCATTGTCATTGCCATCTAGAACAATAATATTAATATGTACAGTTGCGGATCTTTGTGGTTGTCCACCATCTAAAGCGGTTAGAATCAGATTATGCTGCTGCTTCTTTTCTCTGTCGAGAGGAGAATGAAGAACCATCTCGACGTTTTTGTTTCCACCAGCACCATTCTGAACATTAAGCTTAAAATGATCGGTGGGTTGAAGAGTATATTTCTGTAGCGTGTTCACTCCCACATCTGGATCTATTGCGCTCTCTAATGGAAATCGCGCACCTATAACCGCCAATTCGTTAATTTTTTCTCGATTTTAGATTTCGGAAAATGAGGACTGTTATCATTGATGTCTTGTATGTCAACTGTAACTCGATAAAGCTCCATCGGATTCTCTAAAATGACATCAAAACTCACACTGCAGGCAGATATCTCTCCGCATAGCTCTTCTCTGTCTATTTTATTCTTAACTACCAGATGCCCGTTCTCCTTATCCAGTCCAATGTACTCGCTGCTGTCTGCGGTGAAAACACGCGCTTTTCCTGAAATCAGTCTCTTCGGCTCAAGCCCAAGGTCCGAGGCAATATTTCCAACAAACGAGCCCACTGGCATCTCCTCAGGTATAGAATAACGAATCTGACCGGTCACGCGAGGGGAAATTAAAGCCAACGCACACGCTGTATAGAAAAATAGCATTCCATAATGCCAGCCTTTTCCTCCCGACTCCATTTTGATCAACAAAGAAAGCGCAAAAGCATTCAAAAAGAACAAAAATATGCGACTAAAATGTTTCCTAGAATTTGCGTCTTCGCTCGTGTTAAAGAACCTGGATGCGAATCTGATGGTGGTCTGTTATGTAGCATCCCTATCTGAGTTATATATTGCTTCGGATTTCCTTAAAGGGAGGGCTAAAAACACACACCAGAAAGGCAATATAGGTTGAACAGCGGCACTTAGAGCCCAAATACAGCACTACAGAATAGTAATTTAATGGAATAAATACCAAGTACTTACAAAACAAGTTCAATATCCTAAATATAAAATCATGTTTTACTTCCTTGTATTATGCACGGAACTCGTAAGACTCTGTAAAAGTATTACACTTCAGGTTTATAATTTATTTTGCGATCAAATAAATGCCTATTGAATGACAAAATGTGTATTACGTGATCCAGTGCAATTTAACATTTATATAACATTAAAAATACTATTTTACGATATTCACTTTAAAATACTATAAGCATAATGTCTGAGCAAGGAAGCAAACTCATGCTAGCATGCTTCACAGAATGAACTGTACTTTGACACATTTTATCTTTAATTTTTAGATAATTATGTATTACTTCATACTAAAGAAACAACACTTAGTGAAATGTTTTGATTGAAAAGTGTGTTTGTGTGAAAAGTTTTTTTGATATTTTGTTTTATAAAGCATTTGCTTTTTTAATTTTGAAAATGTTCTAAACACTTTTTGGATCCACAGTATGAGCCAACATTGTATACAATTGTGAGAGTAACTAACAAGCACATGCAAACTGCTTGATCTGTCTATTTGTTGTTAATGTTAGCTTATGGTTTATATATCCATGTAAAACAATTTTTTTTTTTCAGAATTCCTAGCGATTGCCCTGTGGGTGGGTGACCTCTTTAAACAATAAAGGATAATAGAGAGGACATGATATCAAGGTCTGAAACTCACAGCACAATATAAATGCTATATTATAGATGTACAGCACTCTCTGGTCTCTGCTACATATTGAATCATTGGAAGCCTGATGAGATGCTATTAAAACATTAAACAAGGTCTCACCTCTAAAGTCAGATCATCAACCTCCTGCTCCTTCTTTTGTCTCTGAACGGTTCCCATGTGACTCTGGCTCATCAGTGTGTTCTGACTGTAGGGCCTGACAAACTTCATGTCACTCATCCTTGAATCAGTGGTTCCACACATTTCATAATTATACACGTGCTGTAATGTGCCGTCTGTGTAGACTGGAGGGTAATATGGAATTACAGGTAGATTTGCCCCGGACTTATAAAATAGCTTATTCTGCCTCCATCTGTAGATTTTCACAGAAATTATTGAAATAATTGAGACCATGAAGAGCAGAGAGACCACTGCGAGAGCCAAGATTAAATAAAAAGTCAGGCTGTCGTTATATTGTTTTTCATGTGTAAAGTCTGTGAACTCTGACAGCACTTCAGGAAAGCTGTCAGCCACAGCCACATTAATGGAGACCACAGCTGAGCGAGAGGGCTGTCCGTTATCCTCCACAACAACAGTCAGTTTTTGTTTGACCGCATCTCAGTCACTTGTCGCACAGTTCTGATTTCTCCATTCTGTAAACTCACTTCAAACAGCGCTCTGTCTGTAGCTTTCTGTAGTTTATAGGAGAGCCAGGCATTCTGTCCAGAGTCCACATCAACAGCCACCACTTTAGTGACCAGATATCCAACATCTGCAGCACGAGGCACAATCTCAGCCACCACAGAAGCACCAGTCTGTACTGGATACAGAACCTGAGGAGCGTTGTCATTCTGATCTTGAATAATTATTTTCACTGTCACGTTACTGCTGAGCGGAGGAGAGCCTCCATCTTGTGCTTTTACCCGGAACTGGAAATCTTTCAGCTGTTCATAGTCAAAAGAGCGCACAGCTGTAATCAATCCGCTGTCGGGATGAACTGACACATATGATAAGACAGAGACTCCATTAACAGTGCTGTCTTCTAGAATATAAGAAACACGGGCATTCTGATTCCAATCAGCATCACTGGCTTTAACTGTAAATATAGAGAGACCAGGTGTGTTATTCTCCAGCACACAGGCCTCATAGTGACTTTTCTCAAAGACAGGAGCATTGTCATTCACATCTGATATCTGTACACGGAGAGAGACATTGCTGGAGAGCGCTGGCACTCCCTCATCAGCACATATTACACTGATATTGTACTCAGCTTCTCTCTCTCTGTCCAGTTCCTGCTCTGTTTGCACGCTGAAAAAATTGCTAGACGGAGAATTAATAGAAAAGGGAATGTCGTCATTTAATACGCACTGAACCTGACCGTTTTCCCCTGAATCAAGATCATCAACATTTAGGACTGCAACAACAGTACCAGACTTAGAGCCTTCAGATATTGAATGGGAGCTAGACACAATATTAATTTTAGGCGAATTATCATTAATGTCCAGAACATCGATAATTACTTTGCATGCGTTAGAGAGTCCTCCTTGATCTTTTGCCTGAATATTAAGCTCATAATTGCTAACCTTTTCATAGTCAACCTGATCAATTAATATTAATTCACCACTTTTGTCATTAATACGAAATCTGTCTGCTAAATGTTTGTTCATTGTGTCAGATATGTAGTACGTCACTATATTGTTGGATCCTTCGTCTGCATCAGACGCGCTCACCACTGTTAATATAGTGCCTTTGGGTGCGTTTTCTGTTATTGTGGTTTTATATATTTTTTGTGTAAAGACAGGAGCATTATCATTATTGTCTAACACAGTGATGTGTATCTGCACAGTGCCAGAGAGCACCGGATCGCCTCCATCAAACGCTTCTAACAACAAAGTAAGTGAGCTTTGCGTTTCTCTATCAAGTGGTCTTTGTAAAATCATCTCGACGTTTTTACTACCGTCTGCCTGATTGTGCAGTTCAAGCCGGAATTGATCACTCGGTTTAAGCGAGTAGCTCTGAAGATCATTTGTCCCTACATCCGGATCAAAAGCTCCCCCGAGCATAAAACCAGCACCCGCCGCCGCCGATTCGCTGATCTCAAATCTAAAGTCTTTTTTCTCGAAACTGGGAGCGTTATCATTTATATCCGTGATTTCGATTGTAATCGTGAAGAATTCCATCGGGTTTTCCAAAATCATTTGAAGATGCAAAGCACACGGTGTTGTTTTTGCACAAAGAGACTCGCGATCCATTTTCTCTCTGATAAGCAAAAATCCAGTGTTTCTGTTCAATTCGATGTATTCCGTGCTGTCTCTTGTATAAATGCGCGCTTTTCCTGACTTTAGTCGTTGTAAATCCAAGCCCAAATCCTGAGCAATATTTCCCACCATCGATCCCTTTGCCTTTTCTTCTGGAATCGAGTAACTGACTTGTCCTCGCGCTATGTGAACCAGAAGAGTCAAAAACAGCATGGAGCGTCTTGTCATTGCATCAGGCATTGCCTCAGTCGCACCGAATATGCTCGAATAAGAAATAACAATCTATAAGTGTACCTGTTAAGCGTATAAATGAATTAAAATGATTTGACTTGAATTATAGATTGTACTCGACTACTTGTTTTCTACAGAAAATCCGTGCAAGACAATAATATCTGATATGGTAGATTTTCTTTCTTTCTATCTGATATCATGTGATGCCGGGGGAGTGTCTCTAAAATACACAGTTTCTCCTCCATTTGTCGACTAACAGCGGCCCTGTGAGTGTAAATTAGGAATTGCAAATCAAGTTGATGTATTTATGCCTAAAAATAATTCTAGCAACGGCGTGCAATGTTTTCTATGCCTATGTATCACTCGTGTAAAACCAGTAATCTGAATTCCCAATTATTAAATAAATGACTATGTTGGAACCAGAAAGGCAAAAGTGAAGAATAAATCTAAAGGTATTTTAGCAAAAGTATAATACTTCCAATCAAATCACATAATGAAGACCGCAGTCCTCTGTTTAATATTAGCAGACAACTTCACATGAGGAGCTGTTCAACAAAGTGGTGCTGAAATGTGTCAAAACGCCTCTGCATTGTACCAAAATAATTCGGTATTTTCCAATAATTCACATTCTTATTTGTGTATTTATTTCAAGCAGCCTACATCAAAAATACGACGCTTAACCCAATGCAATCTTATTGTGACTCGTTGGTCCACCACTAACGCCATTTCGACTACATAAAAAGAGGGAAAAAGAGGACAATTCTCTGAGTCTTACAACACATCAAACAATTTGCAAGAACACATTTTGTGACCGACATGCACACTTAAGAGTTTAATTTCCTTTTCGAACAATCATCAACTTTACAAACACCAATGCCAAGCTTTACAGCTTTATATTAATTGTTTAATACGATCTTGAATAACACGAACTAATACTAGTAATAAGCAACTTAAGGAAAAACAATGTGACTTGTGCAAAAGTTCGAGATGCATGTATTATAATTAAATTTAAAATATATATGTAAACAATAAACACACACACACACACACACACACATGTTGGTTTTTATGGTTTACGGGACTTCAATAGGCGTAATGGTTTTTATACTGTACAAACTGTATGTGCTATTGCCCTACACCTACCCTACACCTAAACTTAGCCCTCACAGGAGACGGTGCATTTCAACTTTCCCCCCAAAAAACTTACTCTGTATGATTTATAAGCATTTTGAATTATGGGGACACTGAAAATGTCCTCATAAATCACCTTCTCCTTGTAATACCTATGTCATACCTATGTCATTATACAAATTTGTGTCCTCATAAACACAAAAACAAGCCCACACACACAACACACACACACACACACACACACACACACACACACACACACACACACACAACACACACACACACACACACACACACACACCACACACACACACACACACACATATATATATATATATAATATATATATATGTGCTATATATAATTGTTTATTCACGTCCTACAAGTGAACACAAAATCGCTCAGTTCTCCAAGCCTATTTATTTATGGTCTACTTGAGCAACCATATTATTTGTCTTTTCCGGAAATAAATAATAATACATTTAATAATAATAATAATAATAATAGTACAATTCTAACGAAACCTTTCTTACCGATTCTGCAGAGCCGAGATCGTCGATGGAACATTTTTTCTTGATCGTGCGCTGTACCGTCTCAGCAAAACTCGGGTCCACCACTAAAACATTCTGTCCACCGAGTGTAGAAAACTTGCAGTCACTCTTCCTCGAGTCAGTCGTCATGCACACTTCATAATTATACCCGTGCGGCAGAGCTCCAGTGACTGCTGTGTCTGCGTAATGCGGTGGATGGTACGGAATAACAGGCATATTGGACTGACATAAGACGCGAGATTGTCTCCATCTGTAGATCTTTACTGATATTATGACAATCACACATGTGATAAATAAGAAAGAAACAGCAGCCAGTGCAAGAACTAAATACAAGGTCAGGTTCTGGTCATAGTGTTTTTCATGCGTAAAGTCTGTGAACTCTGACAGCACTTCAGGAAAGCTGTCAGCCACAGCCACGTTAATGGAGACCACAGCTGAGCGAGAGGGCTGTCCGTTATCCTCCACAACAACAGTCAGTTTTTGTTTGACCGCATCTTTATCAGTCACTTGTCGCACAGTTCTGATTTCTCCATTCTGTAAACCCACTTCAAACAGCGCTCTGTCTGTAGCTTTCTGTAGTTTATAAGAGAGCCAGGCATTCTGTCCAGAGTCCACATCAACAGCCACCACTTTAGTGACCAGATATCCAACATCTGCAGCACGAGGCACAATCTCAGCCACCACAGAAGCAGCAGTCTGTACTGGATACAGAACCTGAGGAGCGTTGTCATTCTGATCTTGGATTATAATGTCCAAAGTCACATTGGTGCTGAGGGGTGGAGAGCCTCCATCTTGCGCTTTCACATAAACACGAACACTTTTTATTTGCTCGTAGTCAAAACCGCGCAGTGCGTGGACTACTCCACTGTCAGCATTTACTGATATAAAAGAGGAAACAGGGGATCCACCCACTGTAGTCTCATCTAGAAGATACGAAATACGAGCGTTCTGGTTCCAGTCATCATCTTGAGCACTCAGAGTAAATATGGACAAACCAGGTTGATTGTTTTCAATAACATATGTAGTGTAAACACTCTTTTGAAACCTGGGAGGATTGTCATTAACATCTGATACTTTCAGATTTAAAGTTGTCTGACTAGAAAGCGCAGGAGATCCCGAATCTGCAGCTGTGATAGTGATATTATATTCTGCCACACGTTCACGATCTAAAGCAGCATCAGTGACTAAAGAGTAATAATTTCGCAGTGAGGACTGTAGTTTAAATGGAGTATTTCGATCCACTGTACAGACAACGTGACCATTGTCTCCTGCATCTAGATCCTTGACACTGAAAATAGCGATAGTGGTGCCAACATGTGCGTCTTCACTCACTGAGCTTGAAAAAAATGACATAACACTATTGATAAGGGGTGCATTGTCATTTACATCAATTAAATCAACTATGACTTTAGCAGAGTTTCCTAAACCACCTTGATCTTTGGCCTCAATGCCAATTTCATATTTTTTAGATTTTTCAAAGTCGAGCACCCCAATTAGAGTAATAGCACCTGTTTTTTCATCTATTTCAAACACTTCATTTATGTTTCCTTTCAAGTTTGCGAAACTATATGAAATCAAACTATTAATTCCACTATCTGCATCACTTGCATTAACAGTTGTAATGTAAGTTCCTTTAGGCGCAAGTTTCCGCTATTGTTGCTTTATAAACTGATTGGTTGAATACTGGCGCATTGTCATTTGCATCTAGTACATTAACCTCTATTTTCATATTACCAGATCTCTGGGGGTTTCCTCCGTCGACTGCTGTGAGAATGAGAGACAGTCGTGGATGCTGCTCTCTATCTAGAGGCTTCTGAAGCACCATTTCAGCATATTTAATTCCATCGGGGCGCGAGTGTTGTTTCAAAATAAAATTATCGTTGGTTGACATAATATAATTTTGGAGAGAATTCACACCCACATCGGGATCATCTGCGCTTCCCAGTAAGAAACGTGCCCCAGACGTGGCCGATTCACTTATTTCAAGATTAATTTCGTCCTTAGCAAATCTTGGCGCGTGATCGTTTACATCCAGTATTTCCACCGTAACATGATGTAGCTCCATTGGATTATCAAGTATTATTTCAAATGTGAAGCTGCACGGAGTGGTTTCAGCGCAAAGCTGTTCTCGGTCAATTCTCTCCTTTACAACCAAAATCCCTTTGTCTGATTTCAGCTCTACGTACTCAGTGCTGTCGCCAGACACGATACGAGCCCGACCCGAGCGCAGTCTTTGAACATCCAGACCGAGATCATGAGCAATATTTCCGATCAGCGACCCTTTCTTCATTTCCTCTGGAACGGAGTAACGCATCTGTGCGTTTATGTTTGAGATCGAAAAAGCAGCCATGATGAATACGGCCCTCCATAAGAAAACGCGATCCAGTGGCTGTCCTCGCGATTGGTAACAATGAATCCTCCTATATACGTTAATGACAATCATTTTTTATATAAATTAAGTATTCAAATTACAAACTGTAGAAGATGTTCAGCAACTGAATTATATCCACAAATGCATCCAGTTTGTTTGCCATTAGCCAGTGACCGTCTCCCTTCGTCGACTCTAGTCTCCTCCACAATCTCCAACCAGCATCAGCACATCTCCACCAACCACAGGCGATCACATACATGCCTTTCTATAAACCAACAGCGGCCCTTAGAGTTGAAAATGACAAACGACAGCAATTTAAACTATCGAATGTTTCAGAAATATAAATTAATTCCGTGAATTGATTTTAGCAAACATAAAGCAGAATAAAACATCCCAACATAACTGTATATAACTAAACAGGCAATAGCCCTCGAAATTTAACGTGCAGGTTAATCTTATTGTACACTGAGTAAAGCAACTATAAATAATCTGTAATTTTTCCTAGGAAGGGAAAACAAAATTAAAATAAGAGCAAAACCATTTTTTTTTTAAATACGCGTAAGTGTGCTTTAATTGTAATATCACAGCAAGAACCATACAGTCCTGTATGGTATTTAATAATTTACGACAATGTTCGGCTTGTTAACAATAGTTATTGCGTAGGTATAAACTAACAGTGGAAAATAACTAATTTACAGCATTTATTAATCCAATCCAAAGTTAATTACTTTATCTTTGTCTTTGAAATGAAGTAATATTGAAATATGCAACTTCAACGGTTAAAAATATATTGAAATATATATGGAAATTAACAGTAACCTATTTAAAAAAAAAAAGGTTATTTTCAATTATATAAACTAATGTTAACCTAGACTTAGACTTTATTGAAAAGAGTTACAGATGTAATACGGTCTAAGAGTCTTTCTAAAAATGTTTAAAAAAATATAAACATCAGCAGTTTTAAGAACCAGTGATCTTACCATTTCTGATGACTCTGGATCTTCTAAGAAGTTTTTTTCCTTCATTGCGCGCTGCATTGTCTCAGTGAAACTCGGGTCCACAACTAAAACATTCTGTCCACCGAGTGTAGAAAACTTACAGTCACTCTTCCTCGAGTCAGTCGTCATGCACACTTCATAATTATACCCGTGCGGCAGAGCTCCAGTGACTCCTGTGTCTGCGTAATGCGGTGGATAGTACGGAATAACAGGCAGATTGGACTGATATAAGAAGCGAGATTGTCTCCATCTGTAGATCTTTACTGATATTATGACAACCACACATGTGATAAATAAGAAAGAAACAGCAGCCAGTGCAATAACTAAATAAAAGGTCAGGTTCTCGTCATACTGTTTTTCATGTGTAAAGTCTGTGAACTCTGACAGCACTTCAGGAAAGCTGTCAGCCACAACCACGTTAATGGAGACCACAGCTGAGCGAGAGGGCTGTCCGTTATCCTCCACAACAACAGTCAGTTTTTGTTTGACCGCATCTTTATCAGTCACTTGTCGCACAGTTCTGATTTCTCCATTCTGTAAACCCACTTCAAACAGCGCTCTGTCTGTAGCTTTCTGTAGTTTATAAGAGAGCCAGGCATTCTGTCCTGAGTCCACATCAACAGCCACCACTTTAGTGACCAGATATCCAACATCTGCAGCACGAGGCACAATCTCAGCCACCACAGAAGCAGCAGTCTGTACTGGATACAGAACCTGAGGAGCGTTGTCATTCTGATCTTGATTATATTCCAAAGTCACATTAGTGCTAGGGGTGGAGAGCTATTGCTTTCACATAAACACAACACTTCATTTGCTCGAGCTCAACCGCGGGCGGGGATCCTCCACTGTCCTCTGATATAAAAGAGAAACAGGGGTCCACCCACTGTAGTCTCATTAGAAAACGCAAAAGAGCGTTCTGGTTCCAGTAACTGTGAGCACTCAGAGTAAAATGGACAAAGGTTGATTGTTTTTTAACAACTGTAAACACTCTTTTGAAACTGGGAATTGTCCCAGTAATTAACATCTGAACTTTCAGATTTACATTTTCTGATAGAAAGCGCGAGATCCCGAACTGCAGCGGTAATAGTGGATATTATATTCTGCACCACGCATGTCTAAAGCCATCCTTCAGGATAAAGAGTAGGATAATTGCGCATTGGGACCCAGTCAGCATCATTTGCTTTTACAGTCAGTATTTATAATGTACAGACCAGGATCATTGTCTTATACATTTCACGAACAAATAGCGTTTTAGTGGTGCCAAGATGCATCCTCAAACTCTGGGAAAAAAATGAATAACACTAATAAGGGGCGGATTGTCATTTATATCAGATATTTTTACGTAAAGTGTCAACTTGACTTTAGCGTAGCGCGCAGGACTTAAACACCTTGGTCTGCCTCAATACCAAGAATGTTATATTTTTTTATTTTTCAAAGTCAGCACCCCAATTAGAATAAAGACTGTTTTTTCTCGATCAATCATATGTTTCTTTAAAATCAGTAACTAAAATAAAATATTCCACTATCGCGAGAGATGACTCAATTTTAAAAGGTAATGTTCCCTTAGGCGATTCCGCTATTGTTGCTTTATAAGCTGATTGGTTGAATACTGGTGCTGATTTACATCTAGTACATTAACCATTTTTTTTACCAGAATCTGCGTTTCCTCCTCGACTGCGTTAATAACGGCTACAGTTGTGGATCCCACTGGGGAATCTTCAGGAAGGGTGTTTGAGAACGACATCAGCATATTTGATTCCATGGTTGGAGAGTTGTCATTCTCATCGAGTACATCTATCGTTGGTTGACATAATAAATTTTTAACAAATATCACACCCACATCGGGACCTCTGCGCTTCCCAGTAAGAAACGTGCCCCCTGGCCGATTCACTTATTTCAAGATATTTCGTTTAGCAAATCTTGGCGAGTGATCGTTTATCTATTTCCACCGTAACATGAGATTCATACTGGATCTACAAGTATTATTAATGTGAAGTCTACGGAGTGGTTCTCAGCGCAAAGCTGTATCTGTGTCAATTCTCTCCTCCTTTACAAAAAGCTCCCTTTGTCTGATTTGCTTCTTCAGTGCTCGCCAGACACAACGCCCGACCCGAGCGCAGTCTTTGAATAGACCGAAACATGGCTATTTCCGATACACCTTCTTCATTTCCTCTGGAACGGAGTAAGCATCTGTGCGTTCATGTTTGAGCAGCACTAATAGTACCGATGATTAACAGTACCAATAAGAAAATGCGATCCAGTGGTTGTTTTTGCGATTTGTAACAATGAGTCCCTCTATTTTCACTAACATTTTTATATGTTCAGTTTTAAATACTGACTGTTTAGATGACACCGGGCATTATCATTAACATCCAGAACAGTAACGTCCTGAATTTTGCTATTACAGTGAGTCTCCCTTCATGACTCCTGTCTCCTCCACAATTTACCAGCTGCACATCTCCACCAACCACAGGTGATCCACCATCATTTGCCTTTCTACAAATCCAGCGGCCCTTAGAGTTAAGAAAAGAACCATTAATAAAGCTTGAAAATATCCCAGAATAGAACTCGGTGTTCCATTGTTTTATCTTAATTAAAGGATAAAACATCCCTAAAGATCTATAAAACAAATCTCGTTGTAAAACCACTCAATGTATAAAGTAAATGTTGCCATCGGTCTGTACACAGAGAAGTAGCAGAAATCAGAAGAGCTATAATTTCCAGTTTAAAAATATCTGTTGGATGCTGTAGTATAACTCTGTATATAATTTAGACCTACATCAGTGTAGCCCTATAGCGCTGTCTAAAGACTTAAAGCGTATGAGATTCCTCCTAAAACCGCATTAGTTGTTGCATTAGGCATGAACTGTTAATAAATAATTATTTTAAAGATGAATTTCTAGAAATTAACATTTTCTTTCGGAAATGTTAACGGAGCGTTATCGTTTATATCAAATTGCACCTCAACTAAAAGTGACTCGATGGAGCTGGATAGGGCTAAAATTCAACGATAAGACTATGTTCTCTCAAAATGGTTGAAGCAGTTATTTATTTTGCATGGCGTCAGTAGGAAATACCATTGCTTACAGAGCTCAAACTCATTTTGGCGATTAATTGTAATATCCAGTGAGATTTTATTTCTTTAACTACTAGTGTCCCTTTTGCACAAGGAGTCTGACAACAGCTCAGATCGACACAAAAACTGCTCTCATCGTCCGCCTGTCTGGAATGACATTGAAACAAACAAACTGAGACGACTAAATCCGAGCTTTGGCAAGTCCAGATAGACAAACAAATGAGACAAAAATATTTTCTTTGTACTTATCTCTATGAAGGAACAGATCCAATATTAGCAAATCGATGTTTCCAACGAATGATCCCTCTTGGATTGCAGTTAATTTAAAGGTGAATTAGAGTCCTCCGGGATGGAATATCTCGCAACAGTGCAATGTACGACGTCAGTACACTCGACCGTTTTATTCAAAGCAGAGATCTATCAAAAACACAACCTGTTTGTGGAATGAATTTCACGAATAAAGAGATTACTGAGCACCTCGGAAAAAAGTTGATGTTGCCATCATGCACGGAAAATTTACAAAACTATCTCTAAATTGACTCCACAAATCCACAGTCATATTCTGTTACTTTAAGAGTGGTCGAAACAAAAATCTCTCCAAAGCAGAACTTAATAACCTGCAAGGTTGTCAAACGAAGTCCCAGGGTAACTTCTAAGAACAAGCCTTTCTCACACGCTAATGTTAAACCTGCCATTTTATGTGCGGAAAATCCTATTGTGTGAATCCGATAACCCAGAAAACACTAAAAAGCTTTCATGCTCTTTCCATCGGGAAAAAATTAACGCTGCATTTGCCCGACCTACAAACACGTCAGTATGTGACTGGCAATACAGACTATTCAGTAAAAAGTCGTGCTCAACTCAGGTGTTAATCAACAGCGGCACTCAGAGCTTTAAAGACGCAAATACAAGACCAACAGCCTCAATGCTAATTTTACAACCCAATATTATGACATCAATACCACAAGAATAATAATAATAAGATCTTATAAGAAGAAGAAACTGCATTATGTGACACAGGCTGTTTAAATCAGTAACAGAGAAAAAGAGGAGACCGTGAACAATTTCAGCACCACGAACAGCACCCGAAGAATTAAACAATGAATAGAATGCTCGATTCTCAGCCTATCTTTAAAAGTAAATCTTAACAGAAAGTTGAAAATAAAAAAGCTTATAGTTTTGCAAAATACATTGATTCATCAAAGACAAACTTATTTAATTTCTAAAACATATCGCAATTTCTTTGGAATTAAATCGCTCAGTTACAGCATCTTTATTTATTTGTTTATTTATTTAATTGTATTCAGTAGTATCCAATTCACACAAATAAATCAGCCAGTCATTTCTGTGTTTTTTACCATGGTTAGTCATATATGTATCATTTTAAAAACGACATAATAGAACGCGTCTTCTTTACTTCAAGTTTGAATAACATAAACAGGTTGAACAAGCGAAGGTTTATTGTGTAATGGCCATAAAGACGTCGAGGCAATTATTAATATTAATATTAATTGTAATGTGTATGCTTTATTTATGCTTTACTCCATTCATGCATTCAAACAGGGATCTTACCGTTTCTTGTAGCTCAGAATTGTCAAGCATGTTTTTTTCCTTCATTGCGCGCTGCATCGTCTCAGTGAAACTCGGGTCCACCACTAAAACATTCTGTCCACCGAGTGTAGAAAACTTACAGTCACTCTTCCTCGAGTCAGTCGTCATGCACACTTCATAATTATACCCGTGCGGCAGAGCTCCAGTGACTCCTGTGTCTGCGTAATGCGGTGGATAGTACGGAATAACAGGCAGATTGGACTGATATAAGAAGCGAGATTGTCTCCATCTGTAGATCTTTACTGATATTATCACAACCACACATGTGATAAATAAGAAAGAAACAGCAGCCAGTGCAAGAACTAAATAAAAGGTCAGGTTCTCGTCATACTGTTTTTCATGCGTAAAGTCTGTGAACTCTGAAAGCACTTCAGGAAAGCTGTCAGCCACAGCCACGTTAATGGAGACCACAGCTGAGCGAGAGGGCTGTCCGTTATCCTCCACAACAACAGTCAGTTTTTGTTTGACCGCATCTTTATCAGTCACTTGTCGCACAGTTCTTATTTCTCCATTCTGTAAACCCACTTCAAACAGCGCTCTGTCTGTAGCTTTCTGTAGTTTATAAGAGAGCCAGGCATTCTGTCCAGAGTCCACATCAACAGCCACCACTTTAGTGACCAGATATCCAACATCTGCAGCACGAGGCACAATCTCAGCCACCACAGAAGCAGCAGTCTGTACTGGATACAGAACCTGAGGAGCGTTGTCATTCTGATCTTGAATATTGATAGTTATTGTCACTTCAGAGCTCAAGGGCGGGGATCCTCCATCTCGCGCTGTCACGTTAAACGCAAAAGATTTTAACTGTTCAAAATCAAATGATTTAACTGCACGAATGGTGCCAGTAAGTAAATCTACAGATACGAGAGAACTTAATGGTGCACCACGCATGTCTTCATCCTTCAGGATGTAGGATAATTGCGCATTGGGAACCCAGTCAGCATCATTTGCTTTAACAGTCAGTATAATGAGACCAGGATCATTATTTTCACTAACAAATGTTTTATATTCCTCAAACTCGAATACTGGCGGATTGTCATTTATATCAGATATTTTTACGTTAAGTGTTTTGTTAGCGTAGCGCGCAGGACTTCCTTGGTCTGATACCAAGATTGTTATATTATATTCAGGAAGACTTTCTCGATCAATCATATCATCAGTAACTAAACTAAAATATTCCGCGAGAGATGACTCAATTTTAAACGGTATGTTTTGATTTATTGAGCACTGAACAAGACCATTTTTACCAGAATCTGCGTCCTCCACGTTAATGACGGCTACAGTTGTTCCCACTGGGGAATCTTCAGGAAGGGTGTTTGAGAACGACATCAGCTGAATGGTTGGAGAGTTGTCATTCTCATCGAGTACATCTATAACAATTTTACAAGTATCTGACAGGCCTCCTTTGTCCCTCGAATTTATATTTAATTGATATCTATTTTGAGATTCATAATCTAAATTATTAAGAAGTCTAATCTCACCTGTATCTGTGTTTATCCCAAAAAGCTCCCTTGCTTCTTTGCTAGCAACAGCGAAGGAATAGGAAACATGGCTATTTACACCTTCGTCAGCATCAGCAGCACTAATAGTACCGATGATAGTACCAGCAGGTGAATTTTCACTAACTTCAGTTTTAAATACTGACTGTTTACACACCGGGGCATTATCATTAACATCCAGAACAGTAACGTGAATTTTGACAGTGCCTGATTTCTGAGGTGATCCACCATCATTTGCCACAAGAACCAATTTAATGTAATCTCGTTCCTCTCGATCAAGTTCTCGTTGTAAAACCATCTCAATGTATTTGTTGCCATCGGTCTGACTATGCACCTCCAGTTTAAAAATATCTGTTGGATGTAGTTTATAACTCTGTATAGCATTTAGACCTACATCAGTGTCTATAGCGCTGTCCAAAGGAAAGCGAGCTCCTAAAACCGCATTTTCGCTTATTTCCAAATTAACATTTTCTTTCGGAAATAACGGAGCATTATCGTTTATATCTTGCACCTCAACTGTGACTCGATGGAGCTGGATAGGGTTTTCAACGATAAGATCAAAGCTGAAGCTGCAAGGCGTCGTTTGCTTACAGAGCTCCTCGCGATCTATCCTTTCTTTAACTACTAGTGTCCCTTTGTCTCTGCTCAGATCGACATACTGTCGTCCGCCCTTTGTAACGACGCGAGCTTTTCCAGATATGAGTCTACTTATCTCTATCCCCAGATCCTTAGCGATGTTTCCAACGAATGATCCCTCTTGCATTTCCTCCGGGATGGAATATCTCGCATTGCAATGTACGACGTCCACTCCGTAAAAGCAGAGAATGAAAAACACAACCTGCCATTTTGAATGCGCGGAAACCATCCATGGATTGTGTAAATTGCTCCATAACTTTAAGAAAACCATCTTGATAAGCTGCGTCGTCAAACGAAGTTGGAACAAGTATGAATGATCATTATAATCTTAAATACAAAATAACGTATTTATGTTATTTTCATCGAAGGAACACTGCACATGTCCAACCTACAAACGCTTTAATAATGGATGGACTGCGCTCTACTCAGATGTTAATCAACAGCGGCGCTCAGAGCTTTAAAGTCGCAAATGCAAGCAGCTTACAACAGCCTTATTGCTACTTTACAAGCCAAAGTGCAATATCAGTACAGTTCCACTAATAGTAATATCAATAAACATATAGAACGCCGTTATGTTGATATACATTTGAACCACAAGCTGATTAATAGCAGGCAACATGACAAAAAAAATTGCTTTTCAGCACCATCGGAATGAACAGCACCCGACGAATTGAATCCAGAAAACAATGTTCGATTCTCACGCTCTCACAAAAAAGATCCAACGACAGAAAAAGTAGAGCTTTAAGAAATATTCTCAAGAAAAGTCTAAAAACTCCGATTATCTTGAGCACTTGACATGTCCTGTTCACATACTACCTGTACTTATGTTTTAATTAAATTGTTTTCATTAAAAACTAAATAATTTTGTCTATTACTTATTTTCCCTCCCCACTCTAGCCTAGTTATTATTTGCATTTTTTGTTAGGAGGAATATTTTAATTTTATTCCATATACGATTATTTGGATTAAATAATTTGCCAAAAAAATAAATGTTGATTTTGTTCAGACAAAAGTTGATCAAATAAACTGATCATTTTATTTATGTTGTTGTTTTCATCAGCAAGCATCATCAACGAATAAACCAGCCAACAATTTACAGTTTAAACATGTTAGAGTAGCAATATTATGAAACATGTCTCTTTAAATTATTGTTTGAATAACATCAAAAAGTTGTGCTTAGTGCCTGGTTGTACAAGTGAATGTGCTTATTGCCCATACAGATTTAAAGGATTTTGAGTCTCTATTAGAAAATTAATGATTTAGATATTATCTACACATCATCAATGCACATCATCACAAGCATGCATCCCAGTTAATTTAGAGCAAATCATATTTGTTTCTTACCATTAGAATAATATTCAGTTCACAGAGGAGAACACGGAACACAAAAATTAGATCAAATAAGTTAGGACTGTTTACATGAAATATTTAAGGCATTAAAAAAGACACCAGAAAGCATGATATTATATTTAATGAATGAATGAATGAATGAATGAATGATGCATTTATATAGCGCTTTATAGTGTATTGTTGTACACCCAAAGTGCTTTACAATCATGTGTGTGTGTGTGTGGGGGGGGGGGGGGGGGGGTCTCTCAACCACCACCAGTGTGCAGCATCCACTTGGATGATGCCACGGCTGCCACAGGATGGGGATTATTAGGAGGTCATGATTGACAAGGGCCAGTGGTGGGAATTTGACCAGGACACCTGGGTTACACCCCTACTCTTTACGAGAAGTGCCATGGGATTATTAATGACCACAGAGAGTCAGGACCTCGGGTTAACGTATCATCCGAAAGACGGATGAGATATTATGGTAAACAAACAAATAAACAAATGAATAATAATAAATAATTTATATATATAGTTCAATAAGCAATAAAGATATATTGATTGCACATGCACCTGTGGAACAGGTTAGGGTTAGGGTAACCCTAACTAGCAATTAAAGTCACTGTGAGAGTAATGTCCATAATATAAGAAACCTAAGACATTGATACAGAGAGACAGCTTGAAAATGGCAGCTTCATCCTTGCAATGGCAAACCATGCGTAACCGTGTTTCCTCGTGGAAACTTTTCTGTAAATAAAGTCAGTAAAATGTGCGGATTTTTCATTTCTGTTTCTGTTTTTCAATTTTTTTCAAGATTATTTTCCTTTAGGTTTTTTTTTTTTAAAAGTTATTTGTGTATGTGTGTATTTATTTAGTTATTTATTTATTCATTTATTTGTCTTTGTAAATATGTCATTTTTTTCAAAGTACTAGGACAAAATAACAAAAACTAGGACAACGCTTCCCCCCCACATTTTTCATGTTGTTTTTTTTATTGGGCAAGTACTTGCTTGTGTGACAGTTTGTTTTTTGAAAGCTTAGTTTTTAGAAGAAAATGCATAAATATCAAAAAGCCACAGTACATGTACGTATTTAGTAAACGCTTTTATCCCAAGCGACTTACATTGATATTCAGGCTATACATTTTTTAAAAAATCAGTATGTGTGTTCCCTGGGAATTGAACCCACAGCCTTTTGCGCTGCTAATGCAATGTGCTACCACTGAGCCACAGGAACACAGTGAAATAGTCAAATAACACATTGAACGCTACTAAATAACATGGAACAAATACTTAAAACAATCATTTGAAAAATGTACAAAGGTTTTTTGGCGATACTTTCTGACAACTAAAAGGTGGTGGTGGGAATAAAATAAAATTATGGAGAGTGGGAAATTAAATGGAAAAAAAAAACTGAAATGACAATTTCCATTATTGTTTTTTTTCTAAATGATGTTAATATTATTTGTGCTGCAATTATTTTAATGATTGTCTCTACATGTGTTTGTTGTTTTTTCATCACAACACAAAGTCTGAGAAAAAGTAATTGTGTTTTCATTGTAAGACGTGACAAACTTAAAGTCACTGGTGCGCGAGCCTGTGGTTAGATAATAATTGTAAGAGCTGCGGAGAGTTCCTGCTCCATCCACCCTTGGGAGGCAGATATGCGCTGGGAACCGCAACTGCTCCATCAAACAACAGTCTGGGCTTTCTCCTGTGACAAAACTTCACTGCCACGATCAGTATGATGAACGTCAGGAAGAAGGTGGACACGCAAACTAATGCAATGATCAAGTAGGACGTTAATTTAGAGTTGCTGTCCTCATAAGTCATATCTTTAAGTTCAGGAACTTCAGAAAGGTTGTCAGAAATTAGTAAATTTACAGCACAGGTTGTAGACAGAGAGGGCTGTCCGTTGTCCTTCACTGAAATAACAAGGTTCTGCTTCATATTGTCAGATTCAGAAATGTCTCGTTGTGTTTTGATCTCTCCACAATGAAGACCAATAGAGAAGTTTTAACTTAAATGATGCGCACTACTATCAACCTCAAAAAAAGGCTCATATGTATCTTGTCCAAAATTCATCAATGCAATGTAAAATGCCATCAGATAATGATAGCGCATGTGGCAATACATTTACTAAATCGTGGGACTAAAAGCTTGCCAACGACTCATTTTGGTTTAATGAAATAGTTTTCTCCAGTGGTGGACAAAGTACACAAATCAAGTACTTGAGTAAAAGTACAGATACGTATAATAAAATATTACTCCAGTAAAAGTGAAAGTACCGCTTTTTCAATTTTACTCGAGTGAAAGTACAAAAGTACTAGATTTTTTATGTACTTAAGTAAAAAAGTACTGATAGATAGATTTATTTTCCATTTTATATAGACTACTTTATTTAATTTAATATTAGCACATATTTTTATAATCCTACTGCCCAAAATATGATTGTCTCTACATGTGTTTGTTGTGTTTTCATCACAACACAAAGTCTGAGAAAAAGTAATTGTGTTTTCATTGTAAGACGTGACAAACTTAAAGTCACTGGTGCGCGAGCCTGTGGTTAGATAATAATTGTAAGAGCTGCGGAGAGTTCCTGCTCCATCCACCTCTGCATAGTTGGGAGGCAGATAGCGCGGGAACAGCAACTGCTCCATCAAAACAACAGTCTGGGCTTTCTCCTGTGACAAAACTTTACTGCCACGATCAGTATATGAACGTCAGGAAGATGGTGAACACGGAAACTAATGCAATGCTCAAGTAGGACGTTAATTTAGAGTGCTGTCCTCATAAGTCATATCTTTAAGTTCAGGAACTTCAGAAAGGTTGTCAGAAATGAGTAAATTTACAGCACAGGTTTGTAGACAGAGAGGCTGTCCGTTGTCCTTCACTGAAATAACAAGGTTCTGCTTCATATTGTCAGATTCAGAAATGTCTCGTTGTGTTATGATCTCTCCACTATGAAGACCAATAGAGAAAAGTCCAGGATCAGGAGATTTGATAATCTGATAGGACAGCCATGCATTCTGTCCAGAGTCAGCATCTACAGCGATCACCTTGGACACCAGAGAGCCTGAGAGAGTCACTTTAGGGACCATTTCAGTCATTGAAGACTTTCCATCAGGAACAGGGTATAATATCTGTGGAGAGTTATCATCTCATCTGTTATGAAGACTTCACAGTCACGTTACTGCTGAGCGGTGGAGATCCATTGTCCTGGCAACAACTTTGACAGTGAAGTTTCTCAACTGCTCATAGTCAAATGATCTTACAGCATGAATCACCCCTGTATCTCCATTAATAGATAGAAACGAGGACACTGGGACACCATTGACTTCACTGGGAGCCAAAGAGTACAGTACAGTCCCGTCTGTCTCCAGTCTGGGTCATTTGCACTGACAGAACAACAAGAGAGTGCCTGGTTTCTTATTTTCACTTATATAAGCGCTGTAGGACTGCTGCTCAAATACAGGAGAATTGTCATTCACGTCTGAACAAATAAATGAATTGTCATGGAGGTAGATAGTGGTGGAGATCCCCATCTGTGGCTGTAATGGTAATGTTTGTAATCAGATTCTTTCTCTCGGTCCAGAGCTTTTGTAGTTATGAGAGAGAAATAGTTTTTGACGGATGGGTTCAGTTTGAAAGGAACATTTTGCTGAACAGAACAACGAATCTGCCGGTTTTCTCCTGAGTCTTTGTCTTGAACATTAATGATTCCCACCTCAGTGCCTGGCTCAGAGTTTTCAGGTACTGGATTATTTAAAGATTTAAGGATGATTCTGGGTTCATTATCATTAACATCAGTTACATCTATTATAATTTTAGCAGTTGATGATAATCCAGACCATCCTTCCTGAGATGGATACCCATTTCATAGTTTCTTTCATTTTCATAATCAATTTCTCCGATCACACAAATTGTACCTGTTTCTCTTATCAATAGAAAATAATTTTAGCAGTTTTATCTGAAATTCTACTGAATTCATACGTCACTTCCCCGTTTGGACCTTCATCAGCATCAGTTGCGGTCACTTTGATTATTTCTGTTCCTGAAGGTATATTTTCAGCCAGAGTGACTTTATAAACAGACTCACTAAACACTGGCACATTATCATTAGCATCGAGAACAGTGATGTGTATGACAGCAGTGCCAGACCTCTGCGGTGAACCACCATCAGTGGCTGTGAGAATCATATCTATCTCCTTCTGCTGTTCACGATCCAACTCCTTTTCCAACACGAGTTCAGCGAATTTTCCTCCATCTGCACTGTCGTGAATATCCAAAACAAAATGCTTCGTTTTTCTCTAGTGAATAGCTATTAACACATTTTGCCCAATATCTGTCATGAGCCTCATGCAAACGAAATCGCTGGCCTTTAACTGCTGATTCTGTAATTTCAAAACTAATACGTTCATTCGGAAATCGTGGTGCATTGTCATTTATATCCTGAATTTGCAGAATTATACGGTGCACTTCAAGAGGGTTTTCCAGGACGAGCTCATAACTGAGAATACAGGACAATCGAGATCCACAAAGCTCCTCTCGGTCTATTGTCTCTGCCACGATTAAATCACCAGTATTAGATTATTTTCATCACAGTACCGTTTGCTGCTGTCCTCCGTGTCTATCCGAGCTTTACGACCCAGCAGATAATTGTTTCACATCCATCCTATGGAGATCATTGGCTATATTTCCAATCACATACTGGCGCTTCGTTTCTTCTCAAAATTGTAGCTCAAATCCGCACAGACTGTTTCAAAGAAAACAGATTGAGGACAACCACGAAAACGCAAATAATGGAAACCTGAAAATGTTAATCTGTATTCCATTTTCTTGAAGAGTTAATGTTGCACCTTCTCAACAGTAAAATAATCTTAGAAATATATTATAATAATTCGATCTGTGTTTCCGACGGACTGTTACTCCATTTTGTGCGGCGTTTATTCTAATTAGAGACATAGCTCTTGTTGCATGCTTTACAAAGTTTGGGAGGAGAAACGCATCATTTTGCAGACTTAGTGAATAGCGACACTGTGAGTATTTTTCTGTTAACTGCAACACTCAAATATTTAATGAAAATACTAATGTGATAAACTAAGTGAAGAGTCATATTTAACTAGGCATTTGTTTTTTAATTAAAAAATAGTTTGCTTTATACATTTTTTACTAAAATATTTATATTGGGAAGGAACTGAAAATTGTCACGCAATCAAAGATAAACTACAAAAGACAGTTCTGGTGCTGTCCAGGCTTCTGGTGCTGAAAAAAATAATAAGACCTTACTGACATTGGACGAAAATGAAAATGCATTAAATTAAGTGATTTCATATTCATAATATTAAATAAGGGGTAAACACGTTTTACAAGAAAGGGGATGTGTGGTCTATAGTTACTGCTTCAACCACACTTAGTTCCTGAGTAAGTTTTTTTTAACACAGATGTAGACTGCATTTTTTTATCAACCTCAAAGTGAAAAATGTTCTAAGACTTTTAGGAAATCTTCGTGGATAAAACTTACTAAAGAGCTAAGTTTTTTTTATTGGGCTAGACTCAAACAACAGGTTTCACTGAAAATCGCAAGTAACTGTTAAATCTAGCAGACTGATCACAAGCAAAAACCATATTGTCCGTCGGTCTAAACACTTTTTAAGTACCAAAATTAATGCAAATAAAACTAAATCTTTTATAGTCTAAGAAAAGTTGCATCTTTCAATTTGAGAGAAATTATTCACACACACACACAAGAAACCCTTCATTCTGATTATGCAGTTTTCAAGTACTGGTAAAGGTGTACAAGAAACATGTACAAAAATTTATAGACCCAACAGTTTTGGATAAATAATCAAGACTAAAAAGCGTTCATTATAGTAGTGACAAATGGCTTGAGCTTGCAGATATGGTGATATGAAATGCCATGGAAAAAAGAGAGAGAGGATAGCAGTGTCATACAAAATTGTGAACAGCTATGGGGTTTTAATAAATTACCACATTAAACAAGTGTGAACGTTTGAATTATTGTTGTTGTAAACAGAACTGCCTTAATAAACTGAATGATATAATTAATTCAAATATTATTTAAAATAAGGAAGATAAGCCAAGACACCATGAAATGCCAAAAGACAAAAAAGTAAAGCCTCTCTTACCTCATCTTCATTTCCTGTAACGTCAAGTGTTATCATGCTTGAGCCAAAATTTAAATTGTGCTCCTTTTTCAGAGTCCCACCAGCAGGAAGCGTGTTTTCATTATACGACCTCACAAACTTAAAGTCACTGGTGCGCGAGCCTGTGGTTAGATACGCGTCATAATTGTAAGAGCTGCGGAGAGTTCCTGCTCCATCCACCTCTGCATAGTTGGGAGGCAGATAGGCGCTGGGAACAGCAACTGCTCCATCAAACAACAGTCTGGGCTTTCTCCTGTGACAAAACTTCACTGCCACGATCAGTATGATGAACGTCAGGAAGAAGGTGGACACGCAAACTAATGCAATGATCAAGTAGGACGTTAATTTAGAGTTGCTGTCCTCATAAGTCATATCTTTAAGTTCAGGAACTTCAGAAAGGTTGTCAGAAAGAGTAAATTTACACCACAGGTTGTAGACAGAGAGGGCTGTCCGTGTTGTTCCTTCACTGAAATAACAAGGTTCTGCTTCATATTGTCAGATTCAGAAATGTCTCGTTGTGTTTTGATCTCTCCACTATGAAGACCAATAGAGAAAAGTCCCGGATCAGTAGATTTGATAATCTGATAGGACAGCCATGCATTCTGTCCAGAGTCAGCATCTACAGCGATCACCTTGGACACCAGAGAGCCTGAGAGAGTCACTTTAGGGACCATTTCAGTCATTAAAGACTTTCCATCAGGAACAGGGTATAATATCTGTGGAGAGTTATCGTTCTCATCTGTTATGAAGACTTTCACAGTCACGTTACTGCTGAGCGGTGGAGATCCATTGTCTCTGGCAACAACTTTGACAGTGAAGTTTCTGAACTGCTCATAGTCAAATGATCTTACAGCATGAATCACCCCTGTATCTCCATTAATAGATAGAAACGAGGACACTGGGACCCCATTGACTTCACTGGGAACCAGAGAGTACAGTACAGTCCCGTTCTGTCTCCAGTCTGGGTCATTTGCACTGACAGAACAAACAGAAGTGCCTGGTTTCTTATTTTCACTTATATAAGCGCTGTAGGACTGCTGCTCAAATACAGGAGGATTGTCATTCACATCTGAGACAAATAAATGAATCGTCATGGAGGTAGATAATGGTGGAGATCCCCCATCTGTGGCTGTGATGGTAATGTTATAATCAGATTCTTTTTCTCGGTCCAGAGCTTTTGTAGTTACTAGAGAGAAATAGTTTTTGACGGATGGGTTCAGTTTGAAAGGAACATTTTGCTGAACAGAACAACGAATCTGCCGGTTTTCTCCTGAGTCTTTGTCTTGAACATTAATGATTCCCACCTCAGTGCCTGGCTCAGAGTTTTCAGGTACTGGATTATTAAAAGATTTAAGGATGATTCTGGGTTGATTATCATTAACATCAGTTACATCTATGATAATTTTAGCAGTTGATGCCAATCCAGATGCATCTTTGGACTGGATTATCATTTCGTAGTTTTTTTCATTTTCATAATCAATTTCTCCACACACCATAATTTGTCCTGTTGCTTTATCAATAGAAAATAATTTAGCAGCTTTATCTGAAATTCTACTGAATTCATACGTCACTTCCCCGTTTGGACCTTCATCAGCATCAGTTGCGGTCACTTTGATTATTTCTGTTCCTGAAGGTGTATTTTCAGCCAGAGTGACTTTATAAACAGACTCACTAAACACTGGGACATTATCATTAGCATCGAGAACAGTGATGTGTATGACAGCAGTGCCAGACCTCTGCGGTGAACCACCATCAGTGGCTGTGAGTAATCATATCTATCTCCTTCTGCTGTTCACGATCCAACTCCTTTTCCAACACGAGTTCAGCGAATTTTCCTCCATCTGTACTGTCGTGAATATCCAAAACAAAATGCTTATTTTTCGCTAGTGAATAGCTATTAACAACATTTTTCCCTATATCCATGTCATGCGCCTCATCCAAACGGAATCGCTGGCCTTTAACTGCTGATTCTCTAATTTCAAAACTAATACGTTCATTCGGAAATCGTGGTGCATTGTCATTTATATCCTGAATTTGCAGAATTATACGGTGCGCTTCAAGAGGGTTTTCCAGGACGAGCTCATAACTGAGAATACAGGACAATCGAGATCCACAAAGCTCCTCTCGGTCTATTGTCTCTGCCACGATTAAATCACCAGTATTCAGATTAACATCACAGTACCGTTTGCTGCTGTCCTCCGTGTCTATCCGAGCTTTACGAGCAGATAATTGTTTCACATCCATCCTCAGATCCTTGGCTATATTTCCAATCACATACTGGCGCTTCGTTTCTTCTGGAAAATTGTAGCTCAAATCAGCACAGACTGTTTTCAAAGAAAACAGAAGGACAACCACGGAAAACGCAAATAATGGACCTGAAAATAATCTGTATTCCATTTTTTTGAAGAGTTAATGTTGCACCTTCTCAACAGTAAACTAATCTTAGAAATATATTATAATAATTCGATCTGTGCCGACGGACTGTTACTCCATTTTGTGCGGCGTTTATTCTAACAGACAGAGCTCTTGTTGCATTGCAAATGGGAGGAGAAACGCATCATTTTGCAGACTTAGTGAATAGCGACACTGTGAGTATTTTTCTGTTAACTGCAACACTCAAATATTTAATGAAAATACTAACGTGATAAACTAAGTGAAGTGTCATATTTAACTAGGCATATTAATTAAAAAATAGTTTGCATACATTTTAACTATATTTATATTGGGAAGGAGCTGAAAATTGTCACGCAATCAAAGATAAACTACAAAAGACAGTTCTGGTGCTGTCCAGGCTTCTGGTGCTGAAACCAGAAGACCTTACAGACATTGGACGAAAATGTAAAATTTAAATTAACTTCATATTCATATTAAATGAAGGGGTAAACACGTTTTACAAGAAAGGGGATGAGTGGTCTATAGTTACTGCTTCAACCACACTTAGTTCCTGAGTAAGTTTTAACACAGATGTAGACTGCATTTTTTTATCTCAAAGTGAAAAATGTTCTAAGACTTTTAGGAAATCTTCGTTAAAACTTACTAAAGAGCTAAGTTTTTTATTCTAGACTAAAACAACAACTGAAAATCGCAAGTAACTGTTAAATCTAGCAGACACATCACAAGCAAAAACCATATTGTCCAGTCTAAACACTTTTAAGTACCAAAAATTAATCAAATAAAACTAAATATAGAAGAAAAACAAGAGAGAAATTATTCACACACACACAACAAAAAAACCTTCATTCTGATGAATGCAGTTTTCAAGTACTGGTAAAGGTGTACAAGAAACATGTACATTTATGAGACCCAACATTTTTGGGATAAATAATCAAGACTAAAAATTGTGTTCATTATAGTAGTGACAAATGGCTTTTACAGATACGGTGATATGAAATGCCATAAGAGAGAGAGGATAGCAGTTTCATACAAAATTGTGAAGTTTTAATAAATTACCACACAAAAACGTTGTTTAAACAGGAACTGCCTTAATAAACTGGATGATAGAATGAATGCAAATAATATTTAAAAAAGGAAGATAAGCCAAGACACCATGAAATGCCAAAAGACAGTACAGAAAAGTAAAGCCTCTCTTACCTCATCTTCATTTCCTGTAACGTCAAGTGTTATCATGCTCGAGTCAAAATGGAAATTGTGCTCCTTTTTCAGAGTCCCACCAGCAGGAAGCGTGTTTTCATTATACGAGCTCACAAACTTAAAGTCACTGGTGCGCGAGCCTGTGGTTAGATACGCGTCATAATTGTAAGAGCTGCGGAGAGTTCCTGCTCCATCCACCTCTGCATAGTTGGGAGGCAGATAGGCGCTGGGAACAGCAACTGCTCCATCAAACAACAGTCTGGGCTTTCTCCTGTGACAAAACTTCACTGCCACGATCAGTATGATGAACGTCAGGAAGAAGGTGGACACGCAAACTAATGCAATGATCAAGTAGGACGTTAATTTAGAGTTGCTGTCCTCATAAGTCATATCTTTAAGTTCAGGAACTTCAGAAAGGTTGTCAGAAATTAGTAAATTTACAGCACAGGTTGTAGACAGAGAGGGCTGTCCGTTGTCCTTCACTGAAATAACAAGGTTCTGCTTCATATTGTCAGATTCAGAAATGTCTCGTTGTGTTTTGATCTCTCCACTATGGAGGCCAATAGAGAAAAGTCCAGGATCAGTAGATTTGATAATCTGATAGGACAGCCATGCATTCTGTCCAGAGTCAGCATCTACAGCGATCACCTTGGACACCAGAGAGCCTGAGAGAGTCGCTTTAGGGACCATTTCAGTCATTAAAGACTTTCCATCAGGAACAGGGTATAATATCTGTGGAGAGTTATCATTCTCATCTGTTATGAAGACTTTCACAGTCACGTTACTGCTGAGCGGTGGAGATCCATTGTCTCTGGCAACAACTTTGACAGTGAAGTTTCTGAACTGCTCATAGTCAAATGATCTTACAGCATGAATCACCCCTGTATCTCCATTAATAGATAGAAACGAGGACACTGGGACCCCATTGACTTCACTGGGAACCAGAGAGTACAGTACAGTCCCGTTCTGTCTCCAGTCTGGGTCATTTGCACTGACAGAACAAACAGAAGTGCCTGGTTTCTTATTTTCACTTATATAAGCGCTGTAGGACTGCTGCTCAAATACAGGAGGATTGTCATTCACATCTGAGACAAATAAATGAATTGTCATGGAGGTAGATAATGGTGGAGATCCCCCATCTGTGGCTGTGATGGTAATGTTATAGTCAGATTCTTTCTCTCGGTCCAGAGCTTGTGTAGTTACTAGAGAGAAATAGTTTTTGACGGATGGGTTCAGTTTGAAAGGAACATTTTGCTGAACAGAACAACGAATCTGCCGGTTTTCTCCTGAGTCTTTGTCTTGAACATTAATGATTCCCACCTCAGTGCCTGGCTCAGAGTTTTCAGGTACTGGATTATTTAAAGATTTAAGGATGATTCTGGGTGGATTATCATTAACATCAGTTACATCTATGATAACTTTTGCAGTTGATGATAATCCAGAACCATCCTGAGCATGGATGCCCATTTCATAGTTTCTTTCATTTTCATAATCAATTTCTCCGATCAACAAAATTGTACCTGTTTTCTTATCAATAGAAAATAACTTTGCAGCTTTATCTGAAATTCTACTGAATTCATACGTCACTTCCCCGTTTGGACCTTCATCAGCATCAGTTGCGGTCACTTTGATTATTTCTGTTCCTGAAGGTGTATTTTCAGCCAGAGTGACTTTATAAACAGACTCACTAAACACTGGGACATTATCATTAGCATCGAGAACAGTGATGTGTATGACAGCAGTGCCAGACCTCTGCGGTGAACCACCATCAGTGGCTGTGAGTATCATATCTATCTCCTTCTGCTGTTCACGATCCAACTCCTTTTCCAACACGAGTTCAGCGAATTTTCCTCCATCTGCACTGTCGTGAATATCCAAAACAAAATGTTCGTTTCTCTCCAGTGAATAGCTATTGACCGCATTATGCCCAATATCTGAATCATGAGCCTCATGCAAACGGAATCGCTGGCCTTTGTCTGCTGATTCTGTATTTCAAAACTAATACGTTCATTCGGAAATCGTGGTGCATTGTCATTTATATCCTGAATTTGCAGAATTATACGGTGCACTTCAAGAGGGTTTTCCAGGACGAGCTCATAACTGAGAATACAGGACAATCGAGATCCACAAAGCTCCTCTCGGTCTATTGTCTCTGCCACGATTAAATCACCAGTATTCAGATTAACATCACAGTACCGCTTGCTGCTGTCCTCCGTGTCTATCCGAGCTTTACGAGCAGATAATTGTTTCACATCCATCCTCAGATCCTTGGCTATATTTCCAATCACATACTGGCGCTTCGTTTCTTCCGGAATATTGTAGCTCAGATCATCGCAGACGGTTCTCAGAGCAAAGAGAATGAGAGCAACGAAATACGTAAAAAAATGAAATGAAAATGTTCCGTGTTCCATTTTCGAAGATTTGATACTGCAAATGCTCAACAGTTTGACTCTTTAACGAATGATATTCCAATAATTCTATCGGTGTCTACGGACGTTCACTCCATTTTGTGCAACGTTTATTCTAATAGACAGAGCTCATATTGCATGCTTTAAGTATGAGAGGAGAGACGCATCACACTGCATTCTTGGTGAATAGCGACACTGTGAGTATTTTTCTGCTCATTGCGTCATGCAAGAAAAGACGACGGGTAAGGACCAGAATGAGTCAGCTGTTTTTTTTGTTTTTGTTTTTATTCAAAGTGTGCTATTTTTCAATATGTATTTACTTTAAAATAATCATAATGGGAAAAGGGTACAAGCGGTCACGTCTTCTGAGAAAATAAACAACAGTCAGTGTCCATGCTTGTGGTGCTAAAAAATAATAACTAAACATAAAATAGACAAACTACATTAGAAAAAAGTGATGTAACTGCAAATTTGTATTAAATAAATAAGTAACTCCGTTGTATTAATACATTTATTTTTAACCATTTCAAATAAACTTAATTCTTTAATAGGTTTTAAATGTTGTGCATTTTTCTATCGACCTCAGAGTGATAAAATGATCAAAAACCTTGTATCAAAATGCCATGAAGCTGTTAATTCGGGCAAAGATCAAATACACAGTTTTACTAGTCAATGTTATATTATTCACTAAGTTTCTTAAAAAAAAAAAAAAACATTTGGGCCGTCAGTGGTCGTTAAAAAAGCAGTAGGGAAAAAATAAGATACAGAAATGCCTCTAAAGTAGACCGTTGCATTTTTCACATTTGATGAAGGCAAAATTATCCTCCATCACACCACCAAAAAGTCTGAATGGCGTGCTGAAATTATACAAATCGGAAATTCATGAGATCAAAATTTGATGACCCAGTAATTTGGTCCACTAAACAGTTTTCATTGTATCAGTAGCAAACTTGCTCTGAGCTAAAATAAATACATACAAATAAATAAAAAAGAATAAGAAAAAAAAGATAAGAAATGCTACTGGGGTGATAGAAATATCATACAAAATAATAAAGTGTGAGAGGTTCTCTTGAATTATGCACCCCAAAATTTTCTTGAACAAGAACCGCCTTAAACAGTAAACTAGCTGCAATGAAAATACTATTCAAAATATATAATCAAAGCAAACACCCGCAAAAATAGTCAAAGTTAAGCCTCTCTTACCTCATCTTCATTTTGTGTAACATCAAGTGTTATCATGTTGGTTGTAAATTGAATATTGTTCTCCTTTTTCAGAGTCCCACCAGCAGGAAGCGTGTTTTCATTATAACGAGCTCACAAACTTAAAGTCACTGGTGCGCGAGCCTGTGGTTAGATACGCGTCATAATTGTAAGAGCTGCGGAGAGTTCCTGCTCCATCCACCTCTGCATAGTTGGGAGGCAGATAGGCGCTGGGAACAGCAACTGCTCCATCAAACAACAGTCTGGGCTTTCTCCTGTGACAAAACTTCACTGCCACGATCAGTATGATGAACGTCAGGAAGAAGGTGGACACGGAAACTAATGCAATGATCAAGTAGGACGTTAATTTAGAGTTGCTGTCCTCATAAGTCATATCTTTAAGTTCAGGAACTTCAGAAAGGTTGTCAGAAATGAGTAAATTTACAGCACAGGTTGTAGACAGAGAGGGCTGTCCGTTGTCCTTCACTGAAATAACAAGGTTCTGCTTCATATTGTCAGATTCAGAAATGTCTCGTTGTGTTTTGATCTCTCCACTATGAAGGCCAATAGAGAAAAGTCCAGGATCAGGAGATTTGATAATCTGATAGGACAGCCATGCATTCTGTCCAGAGTCAGCAGCGATCACCTTGGACACCAGAGAGCCTGAGAGAGTCGCTTTAGGGACCATTTCAGTCATTAAAGACTTTCCATCAGGAACAGGGTATAATATCTGTGGAGAGTTATCATTCTCATCTGTTATGAAGACTTTCACAGTCACGTTACTGCTGAGCGGTGGAGATCCATTGTCTCTGGCAACAACTTTGACAGTGAAGTTTCTGAACTGCTCATAGTCAAATGATCTTACAGCATGAATCACCCCTGTATCTCCATTAATAGATAGAAACGAGGACACTGGGACCCCATTGACTTCACTGGGAACCAGAGAGTACAGTACAGTCCCGTTCTGTCTCCAGTCTGGGTCATTTGCACTGACAGAACAAACAGAAGTGCCTGGTTTCTTATTTTCACTTATATAAGTGCTGTAGGACTGCTGCTCAAATACAGGAGGATTGTCATTCACATCTGAGACAAATAAATGAATCGTCATGGAGGTAGATAATGGTGGAGATCCCCCATCTGTGGCTGTGATGGTAATGTTATAGTCAGATTGTTTTTCTCGGTCCAGAGCTTTTGTAGTTACTAGAGAGAAATAGTTTTTTGACGGAAGGTTCAGTTTGAAAGGAACATTTTGCTGAACAGAACAACGAATCTGCCGGTTTCTCCTGAGTCTTTGTCTTGAACATTAATGATTCCCACCTCAGTGCCTGGCTCAGAAGTTTTCAGGTACTGGATTATTTAAAATATTTAAGATGATTCTGGTTGATTATCATTAACATCAGTTACATCTATGATAATTTTTGCAGTTGATGCCAGTCCAGATGCATCTTTAGCTTGAATTCCCATTTCATATTTTCTTTCTTTTTCATAATCAAGTTCTCCGATCACCAAAATGTCCCCTGTTTCTTATCAATAGAAAATAACTTTGCAGTTTTATCTGAAATTCTACTGAATTCATACGTCACTTCCCCGTTTGGACCTTCATCAGCATCAGTTGCGGTCACTTTGATTATTTCTGTTCCTGAAGGTGTATTTTCAGCCAGAGTGACTTTATAAACAGACTCACTAAACACTGGGACATTATCATTAGCATCGAGAACAGTGATGTGTATGACAGCAGTGCCAGACCTCTGCGGTGAACCACCATCAGTGGCTGTGAGAATCATATCTATCTCCTTCTGCTGTTCACGATCCAACTCCTTTTCCAACACGAGTTCAGCGAATTTTCCTCCATCTGCAGTATCATGAACATTCAAAACAAAATGTTTATTTTTCTGAAGTGAATAGCTGTTAATAGCATTTTGTCCAATATCCATGTCATGCGCCTCATCCAAACGAAATCGCTGGCCTTTAACTGCTGATTCTGTAATTTAAATTTTTATATGCTCATTTGCAAATCGCGGAGTGTTGTCATTTATATCCTGAATTTGCAGAATTATACGGTGCACTTCAAGAGGGTTTTCCAGGACAAGCTCATAGCTAATAATGCAGGGAATTTGTGATCCACAAAGCTCCTCTCGGTCTATTGTCTCTGCCACGATTAAATCACCAGTATTCAGATTAACATCACAGTACCGTTTGCTGCTGTCCTCCGTGTCTATCCGAGCTTTACGAGCAGATAATTGTTTCAAATCCATCCTCAGATCCTTGGCTATATTTCCAATCACATACTGGCGCTTCGTTTCTTCCGGAATATTGTAGCTCAGATCATCGCAGACGGTTCTCAGATCAAAGAGAATGAGAGCAACGAAATACGTAAAAAAAGGAACTGAAAATAATCCGTGTTCCATTGTTAAAGGTTTGATATTGCAAATACTCAACAGTAAATGTCTCTTAAACGGATGATATTCCAGTAATTGTGTCAGCATCGACGGACGGTTGCTCCATTTTGTGCTGCTATTCTTACAGACAGATCTCATACTGCATACATTAAGGGTGAGAGAAGAGACGCAGCAGTCTTGGTGAATAGCGACTCTGTGAGTTTTTTGGGGGTCATTGCATCATTAATGTATTTATTGAAAAGACAGCAGGGATTAACCAAGTGAAGTTTGATGTTTACCAACGCGTCAATTTACATCAATATCAGTTTACATAAAAATAAATATAAGAAATCAATTGAAAACGGCCACACATTCAGAGATGAACAACAACAGACAGTTCCGGCGCTGTCCTTGCGTTTGGTGCTGAAACGGGATGAGCTCAAAGACATTCAACGAGAAAATACTAACTTAAATTTAAATTCATATTGAATAAAAGAGTAAATCCGTTTTAAAAGAAAGGAATGCTTATTATTCTATTCAGCGCTTCAACCATTTTTTTTTCGTGAGTTTCAACGTACAGTATATGTACACTGCAAACTTAGCCAATGGCACATTATCTTTTCTAAACACGTTTGAAGATCGCAATTCCCATGGGAAAAAAATAAATACAGTTTTTACTTTTAACACACTTTATTAAAAACATCAAAAAACAACTCTGCATTATAACCCCACACATATCACATAGCAATATGTTCAGGAGACTTAAACGCAAGGTTTGAGTACTGTTCAAGTTGTGCAGGAAGGCGGGGAGTACACAAATGTATGAGATAAAAAATTAACGACCTCCATAATCTGGTCCATTCAATGGAGGTATGATTTATTTCAAAGCTTATTATTGTAAAATGATTATTTAATTTAGAAGAAATTTTATTGGAAAGTAAGTGAACTATATCCCGTTTTTAGAGTTGTGGTTCAGAAGACTTTGAATGACTTCACCGACAGTTTAGGTAAAAAAAATACTGTAAATTAAAATTCTGCATTTACCCTACATAAATGAGAAATGCATGTGACTTCAAATAAAAACAATATTTGTAATAACTACTTCAACCAAACGTCCAAACGTACTTCTTTTGTACATGCTTAAATGTTGTGCACCATAGCTACTTACCAACCTAAAAAATTATAAGAAAGAAAGAAAGAAAGAAAGAAAGAAAGAAAGAAAGAAAGAAAGAAAGAAAGAAAGAAAGAAAGAAAGAAAGAAAGAAAGAAAGAAAGAAAAAAATGAATTAAATTAAGTAAGTAAAACAGAATATTACCTCGGAAATAATTCTATATATCGTGTCCAAAACTCATCAATGCAACGTGATGTTGCGTCATACCAGATACTGATAGCAGTGTGCCAAAAATGTACGAAATCATAGGACTAAAAACTAGTTTTCTCTATAGATGTGTCCAGTTGCGTAAATTGCGGGGGGACGAAGGTCAGGACACCCCCCCCCCCCCCATCTGAGGGTTGCCCAACATTTGTTTTTAATTACAAACCACTCCCCACTGTTAGATCAAATTTACGCCGTTGGATTTGTCCATCGTGTTTTATAGATACCTTGACATGAAAGCCAGGAAATGAGGATAGCTGATAGCAATATAATACAGAAATGTGTAATGGAGTTTGAGGTTCTCATGAGGTTCTCAACAGTCTCAGCGTCGTTAAACAAGAACCGCTTTAAAAGAAGTGTCTAATATTATTATAAATATTTTATCAAAGGAGTCACCAGGAAATACAACAATTAAACAGTCAAGAGGAGTTAAACTTATCTAGCCTGTGGTTAGATACGCGTCATAATTGTAAGAGCTGCGGAGAGTTCCTGCTCCATCCACCTCTGCATAGTTGGGAGGCAGATAGGCGCTGGGAACAGCAACTGCTCCATCAAACAACAGTCTGGGCTTTCTCCTGTGACAAAACTTCACTGCCACGATCAGTATGATGAACGTCAGGAAGAAGGTGGACACGCAAACTAATGCAATGATCAAGTAAGACGTTAATTTAGAGTTGCTGTCCTCATAAGTCATATCTTTAAGTTCAGGAACTTCAGAAAGGTTGTCAGAAATTAGTAAATTTACAGCACAGGTTGTAGACAGAGAGGGCTGTCCGTTGTCCTTTACTGAAATAACAAGGTTCTGCTTCATATTGTCAGATTCAGAAATGTCTCGTTGTGTTTTGATCTCTCCACTATGAAGACCAATAGAGAAAAGTCCAGGATCAGGAGATTTGATAATCTGATAGGACAGCCATGCATTCTGTCCAGAGTCAGCATCTACAGCGATCACCTTGGACACCAGAGAGCCTGAGAGAGTCGCTTTAGGGACCATTTCAGTCATTAAAGACTTCCCATCAGGAACAGGGTATAATATCTGTGGAGAGTTATCATTCTCATCTGTTATGAAGACTTTCACAGTCACGTTACTGCTGAGCGGTGGAGATCCATTGTCTCTGGCAACAACTTTGACAGTGAAGTTTCTGAACTGCTCATAGTCAAATGATCTTACAGCATGAATCACCCCTGTATCTCCATTAATAGATAGAAACGAGGACACTGGGACCCCATTGACTTCACTGGGAACCAGAGAGTACAGTACAGTCCCGTTCTGTCTCCAGTCTGGGTCATTTGCACTGACAGAACAAACAGAAGTGCCTGGTTTCTTATTTTCACTTATATAAACAGCATATTCCTGTAACTCAAATGTAGGGGAGTTGTCGTTGATGTCTGAAACTTGTATGTTCAGAGTTAGATTCGAGAATAAGGGGGGTGTACCTCCATCCATTGCTGTTATTGTTACATTATAATTTTCGATTTGCTCCCGATCAAGCGAACGAGTTGTAGTGATAATGAAATAAGACTTGATGTACGGCTGTAGTTGAAATGGCAGACTTAAAGAAATGGAACAACTAACCCGGCTGTTTTCACCGGAATCTTGGTCCTTCACGTTTATTACAGCGACCTCTGAACCGGGTGGGATGTTTTCTGAGATTTGTTTGTTCAGAGACTTTACTGAAATAACAGGCGCGTTATCATTTACGTCATCTATTTCAATAACAACTTTACAGTGGCCTGTCTGACCTCCACCGTCCTCCGCCTGCACTTCCATCTCGTACGACGAGGACTTCTCGTGGTCCAGCTGTCCAATTACAGATATTTCTCCATCATTTTCGTCAATTTTAAATAATTCTTTCGTGTTGACAGATAGGTGATTTATATAATACGTTATTTGTCCATTTGCGCCCTCATCCACATCGGTCGCAGCAATTTTGATGACAGACGTTCCGAGTGCTGCATTTTCAGATAAACGAGTATTGTACAAAGACTGCGAAAATACTGGTGCATTATCATTCATGTCTAGAACCCGCACTTCAATAACAAGAGTTCCAGATTTAGGAGGATTTCCCCCATCCACCGCAGACAATATTAATGAATGCTCTCCTTGTATCTCTCTATCCAGGCTGTTTTTCAAAACAATGTCCACATACCTGTCTTTATTTGATTTTGAATCAAGAACAAAATATTTGTTTTGACTAAGAATATACGTCTGGACTGAATTCATTCCAACATCCAAATCGCGTGCACGAGCTATTTGTAATTTACTTCCGGTAGGTGCTGCTTCGCTTATCTCTAGCTTAATTGAATCTTTGGGGAAAACCGGAGGGTTGTCGTTGATATCCTGGACCTCCAAAACAACGTTATGAAGCTCTAAAGGATTTTCAAGAATAAATTCAAAGTGCAAGAGACAGGGGGAGGTCGTTCCGCACAGCATCTCTCGGTCGATCCTTTCTGAAGCCAAAAGATTTCCAGAATCTAGGTCTACTTCACAGTATTTTCTATCCCCTTGGTAATCCAAACGGGCTTTGCGAAACCTCAAGCGATCGGAATCCAAATTAAGGTCCTTACTTAGACTTCCAATCACATATTTTGTCTTTGTTTCCTCCGGCACAGAATAACGAACATCTGCAACGGCAATGCAGAAGAGAAGCGATATTATCCATAATCGCCATTTGGCCAATCGCAGTTTAGGCATTTTTGCCATATTTTCTTGATGTAATAAAGTAAAGCGTTGTTTCGAAATGCTCTACTCAAACAACCGATCTACGTCGTCGTCCGTGCTGCTCTTTCGGACAAATGTTAACAGAATAGAAAGATACCCGCACCAATGGGTGTGTTCTTATGCCCTAAAACAGCAGAGTTAGTCAACAGCGACGCTGTGTGGTTGAATTGAGTTTAGGTTTCGTCTGTGAGGTTCGTGTTCATGGATAGCAGGTGCCCCATAATAATGTTGTTTTTTTTTTTTTTTTTTTTTTGGTAATGCAGGTTTAAATCCACGAGTTTATTCTTACCTGGTATGTCACAGATAACCCTGAAATTGTATTCTTTCCTAAAAAGAAGACCTGGTTGATACAAAACCCTAAATATACAGTAAGTATCACGCTGGCTTTTGTTCACGCTGTGGATAAACCACATACACCAACAGTAGGCCTACTGATATGCGATTGTAGTCTTTGTTTTAATTTAAACTGTTTGTGAGCATTTATATGGATGAAGAGTCATTTATTTGTAATTATTTTTAGAGCATGCATAAATGTAGTTCATGCAAGCACGCCACAAACTGGAGCATGTTTTCAGCACCATGGACAGCGCACTCCGGATAGTCGGAACAAGGCGGCTGAAATACTGTCCTACTGCAGATATAGGCTAAAATGTCAGTTGAATGAAATTTGATTTGGAAAGGTATTCCATATTCAGCATACTGACATTAAATTATAAATTAAATGCTTAAGAAAATAGAGTATACATAGTTAAGAAGAGAGAGAGAGAGAGAGAGTGAGAGAGAGAGAGAGAGAGAGAGAGAGAGTGCCAATTAAGCCTTAAAATAGAAACAACAATAAAAGAATAACTGATAGAGAAGTCAATGCACTACATTTGCTAACTGATAAAATGGAAAAGAAACAGCCTTTTTTACTGTATTGAACTGTATTGACTGCACATATCTGGTACCCTGCGTAACAGTCAGCTGCCTACATCTAACGTATATTTAAATATACAGTTTCCAAGTTCAATGCATCGCCTTTGTGTGTGTGTGTGTGTGTGTGTGTGTGTGTGTGTGTGTGTGTGTGTGTGTGTGTGTGTGTGTGTGTGTGTGTGTGTGTGTGTGTGTGTGTGTGTGTGTGTGTGCACCAAACGTAAATAAAACGTCAGAATGTTGTAGAAAAATCGAATGCGACCCGAAAGATAGCAGTTTCAATGCATACATTATTATACTCCACTATTTTATCATATTTACTCTCAACGTTCAGCCGTTCAAATTGCATTTCGCGTTACTTCAAATAATTTCCGACCCAAACACGCAAACTTAATTTAATCCTTGTATGTCATTCCTTTGAGAACAATAACGTCGCTTTGTTTCAGAAGATTTATGATTTGTGCAGGTGAAACGTTCAGGTCCACCTTCTTTGAATAGTCACAGAAAATCTTACAATAGAAAGCTCAGTCAAGTTACCACATGGCCTGCCACTGTAAGCTGGGAACCAGTTTAATGACAAATATCCAGCTGGTAAAAAGTGTTAGGTTCGCACATCGGATGTTTAAGACAAAATGCATGTGGGGTAACTTTATTTTTAGTGCAGAAGATGAAGGAATATTTAATAGAGACTGTTATTCAAGCCAGTGCTGTTTACTAACAATATAGACAGGCAAAATAATAACCACAGATAAATCTCCAATACTTATGAAAGAAAACTTTATTTGTGATTTATAAACAAAACACATTAACAGATTTCATAAAGTAATAGAAAATAATAAACACCATTACACTGATGAGCAGGTGTACAAAAAATGGTCCAACAGATTTGCACTGTCAAAGTCAAAAGCATAGTGCCACTTAGGCACTGGATGAATTCATATATAATTACTACACACAAGCAGAATACATAGACCTTTTTATTTCCTGTTTTATCATTTTATCTTTTTTTTTACTTTTTGTTTTTTTTCTTTGAAGGGAGAGGTTTATATCACAGGGAAGTATGAACTGGCTCACATTACAGTGTTATTGATTTCAAAGCCTAGCACAAAACGAAGGATTGATCCTTTCAAGTTGCAAAAATCATAAGGTTGTAAAGAAAAGCAATTTAGACCAAAACACTACAGCATTACATATAGCCTAGCTAGAATGTTAATATTAACGTTCATCGCCTCAGAGCCGACATCGTTTCGGTGTATTCTTTTTACGCTCTATGTATGTATGTAATCAGTGTATGTTTGTGTTTGAATAATTTGATTAATGTCTACATACTTCAGCAGAGACGATACACATCTCGTTTCATCATAAATGAGAAAAAAATAATTATGAAAAAACATATCTGTTCATTTATATCTATATATAATTTCTGTTTTAATTACGCTTAACATGCAAAACAGTCACTTGGTGATCTGACAGCACTGAACCACACCTGAAAGAGACTCAAGTGAGAGTGTGTGTGTGTGTGTGTGTGTGTGTGTGTGTGTGTGTGTGTGTGTGTGTGTGTGTGTGTGTGTGTGTGTGTGTGTGGTGTGTGTGTGTGTGTGTGTGTGTCTGTGTGTGTGTGTGTGTGTGTGTTGTGTGAGTGTGTGTGTGAGTTTGTGTCGGGCGTGTACGGTGTGTGTGTGTGTGTGTAGTGTGTGTGTGTGTGTGTGTGTGTGTGTGTGTGTGTGTGTGTGTGTGTGTGTGTGTGTTTGCTTTGTGATGATACCATAGCAGCACGAATATCTATCCTTTACTGAACAGTATCTCTATAGATTTAGAAGGGAAAGAAAGGAGATATGCGCTCCCTCTTAAAAACAGAACATTTAAGCATGATGTCTGAATGTTAAGAAAACATTTCCATTATTTACAAAATGTTAATCAACAACTATGGAGCTGTCATGAAGCTTTATCTCATCATTGATTATATACAGTAGAAAAACTCTATACTGCCCACCACTGTGGTCTTCTCAGTCTAATCTCTACTCAACCTCTATTTTTGCCCTGAAAAGCACCATATTATGTAGTTAAACATGTCCATAATCATGGCTGCATAGTCCATGGTGGTTCAACTGCTGTGAGAGCATAAACACTGGTGTGTCTTGAGTGTGTGTGTGTGCATGTAGGGGCCAGCACCTGTGCTTATGTTTCCAGCAGAAGTGACAATACTATTAACTTGATTTTTCTGTACTTTCTTGTCACATTGTACAATACGAGCCACCAGGGGGCAGTACTGACATGGGGCCAGCAATGCACACCAGCTAAAGGGAGGTTGGCAACATTGGATATGCGAAAGTTACAAGCTTACCTAAGGGCAAGTAGCTGGACTAAGACATAAAGCTGGCAGAAAGTGGGATGACATCTATCAAACATTCAAAACAGCAGCAAAGGAAGTGGGTGTGTTTTGAAATGAAGCCACAAGCATTCATTTGACTATTTTACAGACTTTTGAGAGGCTGTTGTGCTTCAGTCCTGTGGTGATTTTAGATGTACAGCATGTGGACAGCCTGCTCGTAGTGTGTTATGCATTAGAGAGCAAGAACGCAAATCAATTTGTGATTTGTATTCATACAAATCATGGGTGTGCATGATTTTGGACTGTATAAGATGAGATTTACTTGCTCTTAGAAAATATACAGAGTAAAGCATCATTCTGAGATTTCAGCATTACTTTGGGAGCAGGACAGAAGCGTTAGAGAACTCTGTGCCCTGTTCTAGGACGTTTTTGTGAGTGTAAAGCAAGTGATTTTGCTGCTACATTCCCATCTCTGTAGGCGTTTATTTTTGATCTGCTCTAGAAATCAGACACTGGCCTTTCTGATGAAGCTGAAGTGTCTTTTTTCTTTTACAAAGTTTTGTTTCCAGTAGATCAAGGAGTGAGACGGGGCCAGGGGTGGTTGTTTTTTCCCCATTTGACATTGAGGGAGGAAGGCAGGGATGGAGTTAGAGAAAACTCTTGGTGTGGCATGAGTTCATATCCAGTTTAACTGGATTCATTTGATCCTTTTAAAAGAGGAGAGGGACTTCCCTCACCATGGTTGAAAATGTCATTTTCAAGGTGTGAGTGGGCTTGGTTTGCACTTTGCAGACTAGAGACATCGCTGATCAATTTATGTGCCAGAAATAGAAAAATAGCCAATCAGAGTCACAGGTTCACGGTTAATTAGCAATTTTTATGTTTGTGCGTACAGCAAAAACTCTCTTTTTTCTTCAACTGGAATTGGTCAATAAGGTATATAGAAGGAATTTATGCTCTCTTTACATTTTCAGTATTTTTGGTTTTCTCTTTCTGTCAGCATTTGCTACAAACATAAGTGTATAGCTGTAATATTGTAGTGGGACTTTACTCCTCGCCATCATCTTTTCCTTTATCCTTCTTGTCCTTCTTTTCCTTCTTCTTCTTTTTCTTCTTCTTAGACTCCTCTTTCTTTCCGAAGGTGATGAACTCGCCCTTATCATCGACGGCACCTGGGTCCTGCCGGATGGAGATGATGGCAGGAGAGCCGGGAATAATGAAGGCTTCAGGAGGGATCTCTCCTGGCCTCAGGGCTTGTGGAGGACCGTAGCCGGGGCCTGCACCGTAGCGGAAACTCCAGCTGTTACTGTTGATTCCAGCTCCAACAGGAGGGGACAGCTGTCCCTCTCCCTCCCCATCTGAGTGAGAAAAATTACAATTAGATTGTGTCATCATCACTTTCCTCATATAAATCAAGATACTGTGTTGCCTAATGGATCAAAAGTCAGGTTTAATACCAAATATAAGATGACGCAATTACTAATTGTCTTGAGACATAGACACCTAACAATGGGTTTCTACAGCGAGACTACATATGCAATTCAAGTTTAATGAGGAACTTTCAGTGAAGAAAGCCCTACATTTCTAGTAGTAGAATTAAATTTTTGATATGTTTTGGGGAGGCAGAAATATCAGAGTGATGCAACGGGTCCTGATATTATAACCAAAAAAAAATAAACATCTTGAAATGAAAAAGTTTGACTGGGTTAATTGCGGTTGTAAAATGTAATATGGTGTGGCTCCCCAAAAACTGTTTATGAATAATATATTTATTATTAATAATTAGTGACATAAATAAATAAATGCATGAATTAATGATTGCTATTCCTTTTTACCTCATGGTTACACAACATAACAAGAGCCTCTGCATTTAAACTTTTCATTAAAAACATGTATTTCTTGGCACATGTGAACTTCTTGGAACATGTTTTATAATGTAATATAATATAACAGATCAATAATGTTTTTTTTTTCTCTCTAGAGGTGTATGCAAAAAGAATTTGCATCAAAATCCTGATTGGAGAAGCACGTTGGTTTTCATTATTTAACACTGATCTAAACCTACAAGTAATACACACAGAGAGGGACACTGCATCACTCTGGAGTGCACTTTCATACAATGTTCATGTTCGAAAGTGTACTACCCCAACAGAGACCGAGAGCTGAGTCCAGAGTGAGAGACTTATGTACTACTTTCCCTACAGAAACAGGGCTCTTTGCCACACCAGTTACTCTATGACCTACTTCCATTTCTGTGTTTTATTTAGATCTCACCGTGGCCCTGGAATGCAATTCTGTTTGTTTTTGATCTGTACGCTTATCATGACAGTACCGCACGGCTTATTTCAATAAATGCAAAACCTAGCAGGGATTATCCATTTTGATATTCTTTCCTCGGCTTAAATGAATCTGCATGGGTAGATTGTGCGTCTATGTGTGTGCGCGACAACTAGACTAAATTAGAAATCCTTCTCCTGCTCAGTTTCAGGCACATCTCTAAATTTAGACATGTCAAATCCTGCCGTTAATATGCAAACTGCTCTTTTTTTCTGTGTCTACTGATCTATTGTGGATAATCTTGACCATCCTAAAAATATACCACCTCTCTATCCATACAGAACAGTCATGGCACACAGATGGCACAGAAAAGAGTCAATGAGGGAGTGTTTACATGCACACATTCACAGAAGCACTGTTTGCCGCCCCTGGGCTTGACAGATCACATTTTGCTGAGAAGGTCAGAAATTGTGGTTTAGCATTTACTTGCAGAGTGGTCAGATCTCTAGTGAGAGAGTAACTCATTTGTGCATGTGTTAGTCACACCTCACTCCATCTCCCTGTGGCTTTCATTATGGCAGTAATATCAGTGCATGTGTGTGTCTGTGTGTTGAGTTTCATGTCAGAGCAGGTCAACTGAGCAGACTAGTTTTTGTCCTCATGAGATTAAAGAGAAGATCGGCAGAGTGGAGCTGGAAGCAACAGTCTAAAACTGACTTTCATTGCATTTCTCTCTTTGTTGTACAGGTCAGAGACAAAAGTGTCCACATATAAAAAAAATTAAAATAAACAAACACAGGACAAAATTTTTTGTACATGTGCTACGTTCTTAAAAACATACTCTTTGTATTAATTTTGTTTTCATGTAGTTTAAAAAAAATGCCCTACAATTTTCAAGAATGTTTAATTTTCATGAACTGAAAAACTGAAAATGTATAACCTAAATAATAAAAGCTACATAAAAAAAAAACTAAAAATATTCTTCATATTTACATTTGTTGGTTGCTCCACATAACTTTGATTCTGCAAATGTTGTTCAACTGTTAATGAGCAGTAAGGCAGCTTTCTAAATTAATTAATTCATTAATTTATTCCCCAAATAATAAAAAAAAGATTATGCCAAAATAGTTTTTGTTTTCTTTTTAAGAATTTATTCATTTTATAAAGCTATTTTTAGTATGACAACAGGATATATGTCGCATTGACGCTGACTTCATTCCAAATTCATTTGATTCTAGAAATTAAAAACTTATTAAAAACTCATCACAGAAGGTGTTTGTATGTTTGAAGTGCATTTTTTATGTATTTTTCAATCAATTACTATACTTTTGCATTCATTTTTTCATATGGTTGTTTTTTTTACCATTTTCAAGAACTTTCAATTTAATGTCTCTAAAAATAAAGTGAAAACTAATAATAGTTTCGTCCCTGAATCTTTCTGCTTGTTGGTTGCACCACATGACTTCAAATCTGCTAACATTTTTCAACTATTAATAAACAGAAAGCAGTTTACTTGTTATTCCAAATTTTCTTTTCTTTTCTTTTCTTCTCTTTTATTTTCTCACAGGATAGTTGTATCACTCTGAAACTCAGAATGTATGCCCAATTTTATTCCAGAAAATAAAATTATGCTTATCATAGAGGAGATGTTTTCAAATCATTGTATATACAAATTATTGTTTTTAAATATTTGATTGGGGGGGGGGGGGTATTAATGTCCAAATAGGGTATTATGGTCATTAGATGATGCTGTTCTGTGGTTTGGCCTTAATATCCACATGTCAAAATTATTAATTTTCCTTTTAAATAATATAAAATATATTTAATCATTTAATATTTTTTTTCCATAAATCAATGCTATGTTCACCCTTTATGTTTGTCGGTGGGTTTTACAAAATATTTCACCAATGAAAAGTAATAAAAAAGAGCTTGTGACTAAACTGTTGTGGATTCAGTAACGCCACTGGATCCTCAAACTGTTGATAAAATCCTGTTCTGTTCTCATAATTTTAGAAAAAAATGTATAATATAACACATGCAAATGTCCAACCATACATTAAGCCATAATATCAACTTTAACTTTGACAGTATTTATTTATTTCCCCCATTTCATGGTAAGTAGCAGCTTTGGACATTTGAGGTTTATGCCTGACAGCAATGATATAGAGCAGCATTATGTATTGTATTGCTATATCAGTGTATCCAAATAAATGTGTGCAGTTAAAGACAAATACTTGATCTAATATGCATCCATGTGTTGGATGCATATGTGCTACTTTTTGTGCTATTTCTGGTTCTTTCAGGTCTCCGGTCTTTATTTTTTCCTGTGATGTGTCTACCTCTCCATTCCTCTCCCCTTCCACACCTTGCTCGTTCTGCGATTTTGAGTTCGGCTGGTTGCTATGGAAACCTCCTCCCCCACCCCCATTCGCCCACTCCCAGCTGCTCCTACTGCAGTATCTAAGATTCATTGTTGTTGCCTGGCAACTAGTCACACAGTGTTTCCTAGCAACAGGACCACCGGAGGGATCTGCCAATCCTGAACCTCTGTGCATCTCCAACCCCCACATCCCCCCTCGTCTCTTCCAGCATCACTCTCATTCTATCATCCCTTTCCTCCTCTATTACTTGCCGTCTCTCTGCATCCCACATGCTTTATCTTTTAAATGACTCTCAGTATAGCATCCTCATATATCTCTCATATTCATCTTTGTCTCGTTTTCCTGCTTGGCCTCTTTTCCGTTCCTCTTGTTCCCATGACCTCAACCGTGTTGTAATTTACAAGCACTAAACCAGCACTTACTAAACACACCTGCATTGCCTCAATAACACAACATTTGCCTGCTAATAAACAACTATTTAGTTGAAAAACTAGACTGGGTTTCAAAAGTCTATCAGATTTGCAGTGTGTAGTTCGTCCTTCTGCTTCACCTCTCTGCAGGTTGCTAATAAAGTATCAATGGATTTATCTTTCTCCTCTCCTCTTTTTTCGCTCTGTGCCTCTCTCGATCTCTCCCACTTATTCTATCTGTTTCTTCCCACTGTCTGCCATCATTCCAGTTCAGCTCTGCTCTATCAGCCTGTCAATATCTCCACCACCCAGGAGACCCACCAGTGTTGCTTCATTCCTCTAATGGCACATTAGATTGATCGTCCTCTGTCTATCTGGCTGATCTTTGAGGAGAAGCATATCTCAGTAATGCAAATTCAATAACCCCAAACAGTCCTCATGCATCACAATATTTAGATACTTTGGTTCGGAACTTCAGCAGAGTAAATAAAAGATGCCATTTGAGCAAAATGGGCACGTACACACTTGAGGTAAATTGGGTTGTCAATTGACCTTTTAATGCTTAATCCTCTTTCTGTACACACACAGTTCTTCTACAACTGAATTCTAGAACTGCCTTCTACAACTTCTACAACTCAACTACAAAAGCATTTGCTTAAGTTCCGTCATTACCATCATAGATCAACGATTCGGTGTTTCCCAAACCATATTTGAAACAAACATTCACATACAGCATTGCAAACCTGTGTGGTTGGAACTGTGGTTAGACCTGCGGTTAGAAGTGAGTGACGTGACATACGACCAAGTATGGTGACCAAATTCCATACTCGGAATTTGTGCTCTGCATTTAACCCATCCAAAGTGCACACACACAGCAGTGAACACACACACACACCACACCGTGAGCACACACCCGGAGCAGTGGTGGTTCAGTGCTTTGCTCAAGGGCACCTTGGTCGTGGTATTGAGGGTGGAGAGAGCGCTTTACATTCACTCCCCCCAGCAACAATTTTCTGCCGGCTTAAGACTCGAACTCACAACCTTTCAATTACAAGTCCGACTCTCTAACCATTAGGCCACGACTTCCCCCGTGGAAGTTCAGTTCAACATCAGTTGTGTTGCTGTCTATATAGGGTCAGAAAGCTCTTAGATTTCATCAAAAATATCTTAATTTGTGTACCAAAGACGAACGAAGGTCTTAGGGTTTGACACGACATGAAGGTGAGTAATTAATGACAGATTTTTCATTTTTAAGTGAACTATCCCTTTAACAACTGTCCTATAATGTTGAACCAACATGGTTCAAACCACAGAAATGCGACCATGTTCAGGAAACAGTTAGGTTTTCATAGACAGTATGTTTGCTCGGTAGCGCACCACTCAGTGGACATTTCTCTTTGAAACTGTGGCAAAATGTGTAGTAAGGTACATAAAAACGGTCTCGCTAAAAAGTGCACAGAGGTACAAATTTTTATGAGACCTGTTCCAAACACACAAAACGAGAATTTAGGGGATTCACTCCCATATTTAAATGCGGGTGTCACTCCTGAAACTGTGTGCTTGGCCATTGTGTATACTTACCCAAAATAAACACATTTGGGTCATTGTGTCAACTAATGATGATGTTGCCTAATTATGTGCTGAAATTAGGCATTTGAGGGACACACCACTAAATGTAAAATGAAATCCTGTCAGGGAAGGACTGGCCTTGATACATCAGTACATGCTAATAAAGAATAGATTGCTAAGGAAGATGAGAAGGAAAACATGCTAGTAGATCTATAAAAATTACACACCACGGACCACAGCAAGTCAATTTAGCTAGATTGCTAGATTCATGAAAGTCTGAAAAGAATTAATGGGGAAGCTCGAGCCAGCTTGCAGACTTGCAGACTTGTTAGTACATCTTGTACTTGGATTGAGGATCTTTCAGGGCATGCAAGACTGTAAAAGAACAAGAAGAGGACAGAGAGAGAGGAAGAGCTGACATTTTTGGATGAATAAACCTAACCTGCTTTAAACAGGTTGTTTTAAACATGCATGAATCCATGTCACTTTGAATCAGCTTCAATTTGGGTCAAAAGTTTCAGTCGGTCACGATTTCTTCCTAAGATTCCTTACGAGAATCACCATATGTATTAGGCATATTAATTAAAACGTGTAATATGTTGATGAACATGATAATTTGCTAGAGAGAAAATTACTAGATTAGAAAGAGCATGAAGTTCTGCGAGAAGATGATGGAGTCGTTGGTTTCGGATGATTAAAATTTAATTACATTGCGGACGTCTTTAAGATGTGACCTCACCTGCTGCACTGGAGACTGTGGGCCAGTTATGGACCAGCATGCCTTGCGCTCCCTGCATCACAGCTGATGCCTCCTCCATATGCACAGAACTAAAAAGAAAACAATTAGCATGTCATTAGTCTTGACATATCACACGTCCAGTAATTCTTTGAGTGCTATTAAAAATACACAGAGAAAATGTTCTGATTCAAAAATAATTCACATTAAAATACAGCTTCACTTTTGGGCTGTGGCAGCTGAGGGGGGCAGTTGTGTTATGTGTCAAGAGCTGCTGTGTTCGCATGTATTTATTTAAGCTTTGGTCTGAAGGTACATGTGACAGAGTGTGCTAGACTATCTATGGTCTAATGTGTCTGTGCGTGAGGTGATGTGTGTGCGGCGTGCGAGTTGTCACGATGGTGTCATGATGTTTTAAATCCTTCAGACATGTTGACTGGAAAGCACATCGATAGAGTGTCTAAATATATACAGGAAATAACCCATTTTTAAGTATATTAAAATGTATATTTTAAATATAAGATATGTTTTAGATATTTTTAACATCCACAAGATTACTTGTTTTACTTGAGAAGCGACATTAAATGAGGAGTTAAGATTTGTATCATGAATATGAAATACCGTTCAAAAGTTTGAGGTCATTAAGATTTTTTTATGTTTTTGAAAGAAGTCTCTTATGCTTGCCAAAGCTGCATTTATGTGATGAAATACAGTAAAACAGTAATATTGTGAATTATTGTTCCACTTTAAAATAATTATTTTCTATTTAAATATATTTTAAAATGTAATTTACTCCAGTGATGAAAAATATGAATTTTCAGTAGTCATTGCTCCAGTCTTCATTGTCACATCATCATCCTTCAGAAATCATTCTAATATGTGGTTTGGTGCTCAAAAATAGTATCATCATCATCATTATTATTATTCATTATTATTATTATCATCAATGTTGAAAACAGCCTAAAATTTCATGGAATTTGTTATATATAGTTTTTATTTTTCAGGATTTTTTGATGTCAAAATAACAGCATTTATGTGAAATATAAATATTTTTTAACATTATCAATATCTTTACAGTCACTTTTGATCAATTTAATGCATACTTGCTTAATTAAAGTATTAGGGTTAGGGTTAATTCTACACAAATTTTCTACAGTGTAGAAATGATGAAGAAACAGAAGAAATGTGAAAAAGAAAGATGATATAAAAGTGAAAGTGTTCATCAAAGAGAAAAATATGTGGATTGTATGGAAATACATTACCATTTCTGCGCCTCTCTACTCTTGTAAAGGCCCATTTCATAATCTGATTTCCCCTAATACATTGTTCAGTTTCTTTACCATCTTTATCTTCCCTCCATTCCTCTCTATATTTCTCTCTCGGACTGTCAGTATGCCATGCAGAACATAATCCTGGGAACTTGTGGTAGACAGTTGAAGATAAATTTCAACAATACCACGCTGTACCCTAGAGCTGCGAGTATGCATTAAAAAGCATTACGTTAAAGGGACATTTAATTTCCTACATACACTTTCCAGCGATGGCCTTTGGCTTTCAGCACAGATCGGTGTGTTTATCACCATGGAAACCACGATCAGACAAGCACCCACATAAAGAGCAATACTTTGAATTTTGCCACAGCACTCCTATACATCCATTATAAATGTACAGACATGAGGAGCAAAAAGGAAGTGGGTATAGCAGGGCATCTGCAATGCAGCACAGGGTGTGCCCAGCCTGCTACATCTCCCATAACTCTCATCCAGTGTGTGTGTTAGCATGATGGATTTTTCTAATTCCCTTAAAGCTGAAATGCACCCGTGCCTTGTGGCAGACTGAATCAGTAACTTTCTTGCCTAAGGAGAGGCTTGTCAATTGAGGGTTATAGATTTAAAACCACTGGAGAGGAGGTTTGGATTCTGGAGGTGTTTGGGGTAAGTCTAAATTAACAGCAAGTATGACAGAGTTGAGCAATTCAGCTTAATTTTTGGTTCATTGAGGGTCAATAAAAAGTTATGAATCAACACATTCTCCCTCCCAACTTGTCACATACTGAAGCTTGGTCAGGACTTGGCGTCGCTTTTTGATGCTCAAGGTACTCCTTTAGCATAATTTTTAGACTTGCAGTGTCCTCCATTGTTTTCAGTTGTTTGTCTTAGTTTAATGGTTTGTGTGCATTTGTAAAAAGTAGAAATACTTTTATATAAATGTATACTTTCATTGGAGCACCTAACCCCACCCTTACCCTAAACCTACCCACTTCTGAACAATATGAAACACGTAACAGGCCAATATAAGTGCAGTCACAGGTATTTATTGCAAAACCTGACCTTAAACAAGCAATATAAAAGCATTACAAACAAGTTGTGTTGCATTCCAAGTCTTCTGAAGCCATACTATGTATTTATACGAAGAAGAGTGTAAAACATAAGGTTTTAATCTCTGAAAATGATCCTGCTCCGTTAACGTGCTCATGTATCATTCAAAAACATGCTCCCGTCCCATAGCATGACACAATCAGTCACGAGCATTTCACAATCAAGGCTTCTTCTGGCGCCATTTTTTTAATTCGAGGCTGCAGCAGCACACAGGATGAGCTTTACTGTGGATGGAGATGGCGATCGCGTCTATACCTCTCACAAATCAATCGCTTTGCCTCGGAAGACTTGGAATATTAACACTTTTTGAATAAATGATGACGTAGTTGTATCTGCCTTTTATATCTTGAGACTTATTGATAAATGGTAGGTTTAGGAGCAGGGGTTGGGTTATGTGCTCATAAATGTGTAAATAGTGTAATATAAATAAAACTGTTGTCACTGTTTACATAGAAAAAAATCACACCCCAACATACAGTATATGCATTAATCACAATATTATTACCCAATAATTTAATCATGATGATAAAATTCCCAGTACCTTTCACGTCGGCATATTGATGCCAAGGGTTTCTTATTTAAAACAACAGAGGAACTGTATGTCGAAAAACGACGCAAAAGGGGTACCTTGAGCATCAAAAAGTGACACCAAGTGTTCTTGACCAAGTTGAGAGTGAGAACATGCTTTATGAATACATCAAGTAAATCTAAGATTTAATCATAATAATAATTATGTGACATACTGACATACAGAAAGCCGCCCTCCTGAAATTAAACTACATATAATTGTTGAAATGCAAAATATATATTTAATTAAGGATATGCAATATTCATAATCGTTCAAAATTTTGGAGTTGGTAATATTTTTGTTTTTGAAGTCTCTTATGCTCACCACCAAGGCTGCATTTATTTGATCACAAATACATTATTATATTGCATATTATTAGAATTGAAAATAGCTGTTTTCTATTTGTTTATATATTTCAAAATGTATTTTTTTGTGACAGCAAAGCTGGATTTTCATTAGCCATTGATCCAGTCTTCAGTGTCATATGATCCTTCAGAAATCATTCTGATATGCTGATTTGATGCTCAAGAAACATTTCTGCTTAACAGCATTTGACAGCTGCTTAACATTTATTTAAAATATGAATATTTTGTAACATTTTAAATGTGATAACTGTCACTTTGGATGAATTTACAATTTAATCCATGATATAAAAACTTTGATTTATCGGTATCAGTTGATACTGGTTATTCAGTTTTGCATGCTCACTTTTTTCTATTTAAATATAATCACGTTAATATCACTTTTACCTTCATCTAATGCTCACTTTAAAAACACTAATAATGTAATAACACCGTGGCAAATTCTCTCACAATGTCTCAAAATCTCAAAGTGAATATTATGTACATTATAATGTTGTGATGTCTAAATTAACCTTTCCCTAAATTAACATTTAAAATGATAACATTTAAATTTAGTGTTTTTTTTAAATTTATTTAGATTAAACCGTATAGAATTTTAATATATGCAATTTATCAGTTATCGGCCATAACAATCATTTTATCTGACAGAATTAATATTGAATTTAATACTGGTGCATATCTAAATGTATTTTTTTTAGTATGCATATTTGTACTATGTTTATACGGTGATCTAAGTGGCTCACTGAAATTCCATCTAATTTGTCCCCTGTGTATAATGTCCCCTGTGCCCCTTTCTGCACCAGCCTTCAGTCACAGAAAACCACATAAAACACGCATACACACGGACACGCACACGCACACACACAAAACCATCCCCGCAGATGAGCCCATGGGGTAGCACAACATTATCACATAAAACAGACAGTCATTGACCCTTTAGAAACTGTATGTTTGTGGTGGATAGAGGAGGGGGGCTCTATCCAGGGGGGCTCTATTTGTCTAAGTGTGTGTGCGTGTGTAAAGAGTTAGAGAATAAATATCTTGCATTTCAGAGATGACTCATTTTGTCAGTATTTGTGCATCAAAATACCCCCCCCCCCCCCCTGCTCATCGCGTTTGGGTAAGCTCACACAATCAGCTCATCTGCTAGCTTGTCTTTTATGCTTGGTTGTGGAGGACTGTGCATCTGCTGTGGAGAATGCTGATGACCTACATACTCAAGATCAGACTGCAGAGCTGCCACTATGCCAGGGAAAGGCCCTTAGCAAACGCTTCAAAGCTTGTGTTTGTGCGTGATGAAGACAGGCAGAGCACAGTTGGTCCACAGAGGAAGAGACAAGAGGTCAGGAAGAAGTCAGAGAGCTCCTGGTGGTCATGGTTCTGGTGTTTGGATGAGGCTCTATTACAGATACTGAAGACGGAAGAACTGACAGTCTTTGTTTTACTAACTGGCTCCTTGTAACTTCTTATCCCACCCTCTTTTGTTCAATTTGATCAACAGCAAACATACAGAGAAAAATTAGTATACCTATTATACTATAATTTAATGTGGTGGTGGAATTGAATCTGATATATTTCTGATTTGCACTGCTTCCTAAATTAACTTTGTAATCAAGGTATATGTAGGGGGATATATTTTGGATGACAACGATTAAAATGGGTTAATACTATAAAAAATATATTTCTAGTGCAGCAGACTTTATAAGAACTGAACAATATGAACAATGCTGTTTCAGTAAGTTGTATACACCAGTGTTGTTACTCTTTACTAAAATTAAAACTATTCAAATTGTTTTCATTAATTGAAATAAAGCTGAAATGAAATACAATTTAAACATTATATGAAAAACCTAAACTGTAAAACATAAAAATTAGAAATGATGCTCTGGCAACTAAATGAAACAAAAAACATGTTTAAGTACTTGTACATATTTAATTAAAATAATAATAATAAAGATCAATAGAAATATTCATTAATATAATTATAATGATTAAAACCGTATTAATTATTAAATTTATTATGTTAATTATTAAAAACATAACATGAAAACTGAACTTATAAAAATAAAAGGCAATTCAAAATATGAATAAAATAGTGAATATCAATGAATAAATAAAAGCAATTCAAAATAGTAAACATAGTATTAATATTACTCAATATCAATAAAAATATCAATATTCAAAATATGAATAAATGCCATAGAGAATAAAAATATCAATATCAATGAGCAATAATATATTTATAAAGAAAGAAAAAAATATTAACCTTATTCAATTCTAAATGGTTTTCATTGTTAATTTACGGTACCTGAAGCAATATATAATTATTCAAACTGAACCTTACTGTAAAAGTGTAATATTTTTTTCTAAAGAGTGAAATAGCAATTCTTTGTTTAATGAAAATCATTTTAAACATTTTATGTAATGTATAATATTTTGAAGATGCTTTTTAGCTTCTGCTCTCCCTTCTATTTGATTAAGTTCAAACAAGATGGTTTCCTCCATAATGACATCGAGGGTCCGGATTTGATTATTACCCGTCAGGAAATTAGAGATGGACATGATTCATAGTGCTTTTGCTCTTTTACTCAGCTACTGAACTCAAGATCAGGACAAACACTTAACATGTAGCTCTTCTTTTGCTACAGCAAACAGAGAAGAGATGTTTTCCATATTTGTTCAGAGAGGACTGTAACTCTTTCAGGACATTATTAACAGCAAAAGTGCTTACCTCTGCACTCCTGTCCTCAACGACGCAGAGTAACGCCAGTCAGCATTTTGTCCTTTGGGCTGGAGAAGGAGAGAAAGAGAGAGAAAGATGAGGAGAGGTAGAAGGAAAGAAGGGGTGGAAGGACAGAAAAGGGTTAGATACATTCTCATCAATAAATCATGCTGCTCTGTGTGTGTGTTTCTGTCTTGCATTTTAATATGAACCACAGCTAAAGGAGACCAGAACTACAGGGACTGTTATTGGCACTATGCCATGGCCCATGACTCACTGGTATAAAACTTGAATGTGTGGAGAGAGCGTTCTTCATAATAAACCACATGAAGGACACTTGACATCCACCTAATAACATACACTTAACAGGGGATGCACGATATATGGTACCATAAGGTTAATGACTGATATTAATCATTTTAATATATTGGCACTGGCAGATATTAGATATTTTATTATGTATATGATCAATTCCACCAACACTTTTGAAGTTGTTAATAAAGATTATTGGAGCAGGTGTACAAAAAAACTATATTTTAAACTTTCCACTTCATAAAAAATGTGTTACTAGCAATTTATTTGCAATTATTTGTGAAATTTACTAGTGAAATTTCTGAGTGAAAACCGTTTCTACGCCATTTTGTCAGTATGTTTTTACATTATAACTATAAAAAGTCTCAGATTTACTTTGTAATTAGTTAAATAGGCAAATTTACTTGCAATTTTTGAGTGAAAATTGTATTAAAAAAATGGAAAGAAGACATTGAATTGAAAAATAATTTTTGAGGCAGAAAGACTCAAATGGTATTTTCTTGTGAAATATATTCCAATAATCTTTATAATTCATGTACAACGTTGAAAAATATTTTTTTACAGTGTAGATAATCTTTGGCATAATCTAGTGCTCATTCAAATTAATCTTAAAGAATTTGTAAATGTATTTATGACTGAATATGCTCTTTTCAATTGTAATTCTGTGATGACTAAAATAATTTCATAGCTTTTAAAATGACTGATTGTAGTGATTTTATTTAATTATTATAGAACCATAATTTTAATATGGCCACTTACCACTTATCAGCCATAACATTGAAATAAATCCATATTTATTTGGTATCAGCCAAAATTTTTATATCGGGTGCATCACTATAGCCATTACCACACATTTTTAATGACTTCGCCCTTTCTGCTCAACATCAAGTCCCTAAACATCTTTCTCTTCTCCCAGCATCCATCTCCTCAGTCCCCATGGTACAGAATGAGATCATCCTGGGATACCAGCTGACCTCGTGTAATATGATACTTGAGCATTTTCTGCTCTCAACCAAAGCAACTCAATGTGAGCACTGGTCACAAGCTGACCATTCACCTTGCAAGCCTCAAACATAAGATGGTCATCTGTTCCTCCAGCAATTCACAGTGAATGAATTAAATGGCCTTGCACAGAGGGAGATCACAAGCACGTAGCTGCCACTCTTTTTATATTTGCCCTAGTAAATAGAAAAAACTAGGTTGGGTAATATGCGATAGGATGAGGCATTAGAGAATGGCCCAGATAATTTGAGTAAATAACATTCTTTAATCAGGTGAATTCAGGGGGGAGAGAATGCGTGCAAAGACTTCGCTTCGCTCTCACAATGTAATTTGCAGGGCTTGAGAATCAAAGGCTGGAGGTTAATTTCATTGCCTGCTCTCTTATCTTGGACAGACGGCCTCTGCTCCTAAATCCTCTGCAGTGTCGAATGTGCTGCAGTGCCTCTCACATCACATCTGAGGCTGTCAAGAGCATCTCTGCAAACTCGAGTTATTCCTGTACTGTAGACATTTTTAGACTATTTTTGTCTTTTTTAAACCATTTGCAACATTTCCCCCCATGAGCCAGAGATCAAGGCTGCACAGCCTTTGGATCATGTTCTGGCTAATTAAAACACATTTCACGAATCCATGGCTGACAGAGTGAGCATGAATTTACGCCAATTACACTGACAAAAAGACATCAGTTGAACATCTATGACAGCAAATGCATTTCAAGACAATATACTAAAATGTATCCTATCTGCATTAACTGTGAGGATTTTTTTCCCCAAAATGGTCTATGTGGGACCCAAAATAAATGTATAAACTTCAGTGTAGTATAGTGTACACAAAATATTTTGAAATTCAAACTCAATCTTGGAGTAAAGACAGTGCCATGCAAGTGGGAGGAAGGAAATAATCCTGAAAATGTGATGACAGCTTCAGATGTGGGAGCAAACGCCTGAATCATCACAAATGCAATGTGCTACTCTAGAAAGTCTTGATGTTTGACACTAATGCACAGTGAAGCAAAGCACTATAAAGCTGCACTAGATAACCGCACAGTACAACAGAAGATGGCAAGGTCAAAAGCTTCTGACACGTGTGCACAGAGCTTTATTGCAACTCTTGGTCTGACCAAATTACCTTTTAAACTAAAACATACAGGAAATAAGAGCAGCACTATTTTGAGCTAATGCTCAAATCTGGTAACTTTCCAATATATCTATGATTTTTTTAATTTAGACAGAACATGAGTGTAACCAATATATATATATAATGCCATAGCAAATAATGCATGCAAGTAAATGGTGAGAATTTATTTAACATACAGAATTTCCTGGTTAAATATTGTGGTTTAAGTCTACAAAATACTCAAAGAGAATTATTCAATTTATGGTAAAATCACTAAACAAACATTCTCAGAAATTCCTGTGTGATGCATCACATTATGATTATAATTTATTTAAATAATAATAATTTTTATTCATTCATTCATTTACTGTTATGTAGAATTTATGTAAAACCCCAAACACTGGCATCATTTTCTTTTACTGGAAAAATCTATTTACAGTAAAAGAAAATGATGCCAGTGTTTGGGGTTTTACATAAATTCTACATAACAGTAAATGAATGAATGAATAAAAATGAATGAATAAAAATATATTTTTACGGATATATACTTTCTAATCAGACACACCTGTAGACCTGCATCTGGCATACTAAGCCTGCGAACAAATCCACTCCCTCCAGTAAAAAAGCGCTCGGAGCCCCAGGTGCCACTGATGGGTCGGCCCGTGTTGTAGAACATGAACGTGTCGCTGCCCGATGTAGCAGTCATACAGGTCTTGTAGCAATAAGTTTTGGTCAGAGAGCCATTACCCCGGACCTCAATATAATGAGGCTCAACCTTGAGGTCTCGTCTAAGCACCACATTGTTATTGGGTTGAGAGCCACCACCACCACCTCCGCCGCCCCCCCCTTGTGAGCCACCTTCCGCTTGGGCCTTCTGGGACACGCAGCAGGGTGAACAGGACCCGGGCTGGGTGCAGTAGGCATGGCAGCGCACGATAGCCAGCACAACCACAGTCACCAAGAACACAAAGGTGGTGGCGCTCAAGGCTACAATGAGGTACAGTGTCACTTTGGAAAACAAGAGAGAGCTGTGAGGGCGGATGATTCGTTTGGGGTCAGGCGTGACTTTTAGTGGCACCTCCATGACAGCAATGTTGATTGTAGCGGTGGATGACAGAGGTGGTTCGCCATGGTCCCTTACTAGTACAATTAGACTGAAAGAGGTGGAGTTGTCTTCAAGGACACGCCGCGTTGTACGAATTTCTCCTGTGTGTTCATGAACTTTAAATAGATCCAGATCATTGACCTGGTCCAGCAGATAGACGACCCATGCATTCTGTCCTGCATCTGCATCATAAGCCACTACTTTTGTGATCAACGTTCCCGGCTCTACATTTTTCTGAATCGTCTCTGTTAAGCGTGTGCCATTGGCTGGAGGACTCACAATATTGGGCGCATGGTCGTTTTGATCCATTATGTAGATATAGACAGTGGCTACACGGCTGAGTGGTGGGATACCCCCATCCTGAGCTTTAACCTGGAAGTGAAACTCCCGTTGTGACTCAAAGTCAAAGGAGCGCAGGGCATATGCAACACCTGTGTCTGCTTTAACCGACACATAGGAGGTGACCGGGATCCCGTGATTGTTGTCATTTAGGACCGTGTATGTGATGCGAGCGTTTTCATTGACATCCGCGTCCTGAGCTTTGACGGTGCAGAGCGAGGCTCCAGGTGCATTGTTCTCCATGACATACACAGTGTAGGAGGTCTGCTCAAAGCGTGGAGGGTTGTCGTTCACATCTGCGACGTCCACCTGAATGGTCTTCTGAGACGAAAGGGGAGGGTTTCCGGCATCGGTAGCGCTGAGAGTGACATTATAGGCTGCTGTGATCTCGCGGTCAAGAAAGGCAGAGGTTACCAAGGTGTAGTAATTTCTAAACGACTTGATTTTGAATGGAAGACCAGGTTGAATTTCAAGGGTAACCTGTTTGTTAGGGCCAGAGTCCCGGTCAGTCACACTGATCAGAGCCACCACGGTATCTGCACGGGCATCTTCACGCACTGGACTGGACAAAGACGAGAGAACGATCTCTGGAACGTTGTCATTGACATCCATGACCTCCACCACCACTTTGCAATGGGCTGCTACTGGAGCTGGGCCTTTGTCCATGGCCTGGATGTACATTTCATATGAATTAGTGTCCTCGTAGTCCACATTGCTCTTGACTCTGATTTCTCCAGTGTTGGTGTCCATGCTGAACACCTGCCTGACCCTGTCTGGGGTGTAACTGCTGAATGAATAAAGCACCTCTCCGTTTGTTCCTTCATCTTGGTCTGTGGTATTCAGTTTGATAACCAAAGTGTCTTTGGGCGAATTTTCAAGCAATTTGACTTTATATACTGAGCTGTCAAAAACGGGGTTGTTGTCATTCGAGTCTAAGACGCGAACGTTAATTTTTGCGGTACCTGTTCGTGCTGGTTTGCCACCGTCTGTCGCTGTCAGGATTAATTGATGGTAAGGGGCGAGCTCGCGATCCAATGGTTTTTTGAGAACGAGCTCGATGTGCTTAGTATTCAAGGAAGGCTTGTTGGAATCGAGAGCGAAATGCTCGTTTGGGCTGAGCCGGTACAATCGAACCGAATTGGTACCGATGTCCGGATCTTGCGCGTGTTCGATCGGAAAACGAGAGCCCGGCAAAGCCGACTCTGTGATCTCCAATTGATACTCGTCTCTGGGGAACTGCGGCGTATTATCATTCACGTCTGTTATCTCCACCTCGACATTATGGTCTTCGTTTGGATCATCAAGAAGAACCTCTAGATTCAAAACACACGCGGCGCTTGTATCACACAATGTCTCTCTGTCAATTCTCTCGTTTACCAATAATTTTCCATTCTTATGGTCCAAGTACCTTTTGCCGCTGTCAGACGTTACCTTAATCTTTCGGGTGGAGAGCTTTCGAACATCCAAACCCAAATCCTGTGCAATATCACCTACAATCGTTCCACTCTCCGATTCTTCTGGCACGGAATATCGTATTTGTCCGAGAGCAAGGCCACAAAATAATAAAAATAGCAAAAAGGAAAGAGGCACTTTTTTGTCTTGGCAATCACACCCTGCAACAGCCATCGCAAGATCATAGGATCCGCAGACGGATTAAAAACAGCACTCCGCCTTGTCAGCTTGCAATATCTTGCCTCCCACTTCAGCATTAAAGGTTTTGCATTTATGTGCACAATGGCCTAATTGTCAATTCCATTCTAAACGCGCACGGATACTTCTCGGATGCGTCCATGTTTCCTTTGTCCGCGCTTATGCTTTTTTTTTCCCTCTGCGCGCAGCTGACGGGTGTGTTTCCTTGCCACTGGTGCTGCAAATTTCGCCGTGCGCGCGCTCTCTCTCTCTCTCTCTCTCTCTCTCTCTCTCTCTCTCTCTCTCTCTCTCTCTCTCTCTCTCTCTCTCTCTCCTCTCTCTCTCTCTCTCTCTCTCTCTCTCAGTTTCAAGCCACCCCTCCCATTCGTACTCCTTTTCCTCCTCTTCTTCATAGCTCAGTTCGATGGTGTTGGTGCGGCACACCGGGAGAGGGTCCGCCTACACAAATATAATGCATTCTGATATTCGAAACCTAGTAAGAAATATAACAGCTTGATGGAAGCAGCCAAAAAGCAACAGCTACATTTATTAATGCCGTTAAATTTGGAGAAAAAAGCTACACGTTATTGCCCTGTATTTAAAAATCCAAAAGACTGTAAAATATGTTTAAAATCTATAGTAAACATCTTAAGTAAATATCTGTTAATTGGAGACATTGCCATGCAGTAAACAAAATTGCATTTAAAAACACAAAAAGTATTTGTACTGTTTGATATTGTAAAAATGCTAAAGCAAAAGTAAAAATTACCTTTTATTTCGTTTTTTAAATTATTAATAACATTTAAATTAATACATTTTTAATAATTAATTATTAATAACTTTTTAATTATTAATTCATTTTATTTTGTTTTAGTTAAACAATCCTTAGTTTGCTGTCAAGTAAATCTACACCTGACATTCAGTAGAATAGTTCTGTTCTGACAGGCTGAGACTTCTCAAACATGATTATCGTTGTCAGCGCCCGAAGAATGGCAATCCAAATTATTGTAGCTTGCCAAGCATTTTAATGTTTAAAAAATATATTGTTTTAAATAAATGTTGCTAATGTTATTGAAATACAGAATACGTTTATTCTTTATTGGTTACAGAACGGCTATATTCATTAAAATCTATATTTATCATTGCCCCAGAATACGCATTTCTCTCTCCGTCTGTGGCTTTGACTTCAGACAGACCAGGTCATTCGGGCGTGCGCGCCTGGGGCGCGATCTCTATGCATCCGTCAAAATGCGCCACAGTGAGGGAGCGTGTCACTCTGAAACCGATGACATAAACTAAGCCAGGGCAGACTGTCAGCGTGAACCCGTCGCATTAGAGTCGCCTCATATCCTCATATAAAGCAGTAGATTATACTCTTCATTCAGGTCAGAATTAACTTTTATTATTTGATTATATTATTATATTATGTTGTTTAACGTTAACTAGACATTTTGTGGAACATATTAAGAACACAATGGGCCATTCATATGTCAAAGTTATATATTTTTTTCAGTATGGGGTCACTAGAGCACAGAAAAGCAGGTGGCAATCAAATGTATTTGTTCAATGCCAGATAGGTGTAGGCTGAATTTGTTGAATTTGTATCGATTTGGGATCACTATTTTAAATATGTGTGTGTGTGTGTGTGTGTGTGTGTGTGTGTGTGTGTGTGTGTGTGTGTGTGTGTGTGTGTGTGTGTGTGTGTGTGTGTGTGTGTGTGTGTGTGTGTGTGTGTGTGTGTGTGTGTGTGTGTGTGTATACAGGGTTGTAGCAGCCATTTTAAAACTGTGGGGGACAGCTGTCAGGTGATGTGACCCTCAAAGGAAAATAAATGATGTACATAATGTACAAAGTAAGTACATTCATGTTCATATAATAAATTCTAAATAGAATACCAGTTGGCGTTTTTGAGCAACATAGTTGCAATTTTGGGAAAGTGCCATGACAGCTTACAGGAACCTATTTATGATATCATACTCAATTTTGAAAAATAACTTCAGGACTTGGGACTTTGAGACCACTGTGGACATATATATTTTATCCCACTGTGGACATCTATATTTTCTGATGAAATAAAAATATACTTTTTACGAAATAAAGATATGTTATGGACAATATTTCAATTGCACTACCCTTGAACAATAACTTTTATCTTAATTCTTAACACTTGGACTTGGGAAAGAATCATTCTACTCCGGATAATTCTATTTAAAAAAAATTAGGAGCACAGTCAAAAAGTCAATAATCAAAAATTCTGATCAAAATTAAACTTCCCATTATGACGCGATATTTGACTCTTTAAAGTGATTTATAGAGAATTTGTTTTTACCTTTGTAATGGCATTTTTTTAACTTTATTAAAAGTATGTCATATTTTATTTCAAATAATATATATATATATATATATGCATCCAAGAGATGACTCGCCTTGTGATTGGCTGAATGATAATTCACTCAAATCTAAGAAACAAATCCGAGAATGCGGGTGGAAATATTGGCGGTGGGTCAAAGCAGAGCGGGGGACAGAATCACCTGTTTCTAAAAGTGCGGGGCACATGTCCCCCGGGTTGCTACGCCCCTGTGTGTGTGTGTGTGTGTGCGTGTGTGCGTGCGTGTGTGTATATATGTATATTTAAAATAGTGATCCCAAATCTATACTAATTCAGCCTACACCTATATGGCATTGAACAAATGCATTGAACAACACACACACACACACACACACATACACACAGTGATGGTCAACATTATTGGAACACTATTTTCACCAGCTAAAAAGGTTTTGAGTCCGTTATTTTTGCTGTAGTGTGTCAGTAGAAAATATCATCTTATATTTCCAAACATTCATTTTGCCATTGATTGTAATAATCCAGTGAAAGTTTTGTCTGATAAAAGCCAGTGCTCCACACAGAGACCCTGGGCCCGTATTCACAAAGCATTTTATCTTAGCACTAAGAGTTCTCTTAAATAGTAGTAAAAGTTTTTAGCTAAGAGTTTTCTCTTAAAACCTATTCATATTATTACTAAGGAATAGAGAGAAGTCTTAAGCTAAGAGTAAGGGCAGGGTTGACCTCTTTGCTGTGGATGATGTCAGCATGCTTACTAACTATTCACACAGCGATTGGCTGATAGGAGAGGGGTCTCTGTCAGAGATTTATTCATGGAAATATTGTAGAGGGCAATATCATGTTGCCATAATCAAATAAAGGTTTAAAAATAAAAATGTTAATTGCCACATTCAATTAAATATTTTCAAATGCAGGCTAAGTGTCACTAATTAAACAAGTATTTGTTCAGCTTATTGTCAGCCTTTTACATGTATGCTTATCATAGTTAGTGAATATGCATATAAACAGCCCTTTAATTAACAGAGTAGAATAATAATGGATGACAATAAAACATGCAAATGTAAAAGAAAACCAAAATGGATGCAAGAGCATGCTACTCCTTGCCCAGCTGATTAATGAAAACAATGACAATTTGGAGTTGGCATTACCTCCAAAAACAAAGGTGATAGCTTTTTAAAAGCTCATTATCGGCAAATGTTTCTAAAATGTCAGAATGAAGCTTTACTGCAGAGACAAATGAACAAAGTCTCATATAAAAAAAAATAAAGTGTTTTAACATTGGAAGGCTTGACAGGCTTGGTCTTATACGTCCTTGTTCTATAGTCTCCACTCAGGAAATTTTAAATTCTGCAGTACTTTCACTCATTGCCATAACAAGACTGTCTTGACATTTACAGAAGTGAGTTGTGCTTTGGGTAACTGAGTGTGGGTAGTTGTGAATGATAAAATGTATATATTCTGAGGCAGATTGCCACCAACTGTCATTTTAGGATAGTTTGTGGCCTGGTCTTAGTCACTACTCCTAATGTTTCAGTTTTAGTAGCACGTTTTGGTGCTAAAACGCTTTGTGAAACACTCTTAGAGCAAAAATTTAGGAGTCCTAAATTTAGGACTTACATGCCCATTTTTTTATATTTTCTCCTAAATTGGTGAGTGATTAGCTACTTTTAGCCTACGAAGAAACAGAACAAACTGAGACAGACTAAATCCAGAAGAACTGTGACATCGTCTCCAAGATGCTTCAAGAAACCTACCTGCAAAGCTATGAGCAAGTGCACCTAGGGCAAAAGCTGATTTAAATGCAAAGGATGGTCACACCAAATGTTGATGTAAGTTAGTTAATAGAAGTTTATAATCAACCTAATCTATGACATTTTTGACAGCATCCTCATTTTACAGCATTTTTACACAAGTGCATAAAACGTTTTACAGTACTGTAGCTTTGCAGGTAGGTTTCTTGAAGCATCTTGGAGACGTTGCCACAGTTCTTCTGGATTTAGTCTGTCTCAGTTTGTTCTGTTTCTTCGTGTCATTTCAGACAGACTGGATGATGATGAGACAAGGGGCCTCATTTATAAAATGTTGCGCAGAAACCATCCTAAATTTGATCTTACGATCATATCTTGAATATGCGTACGTTTGATTCATAGAATGAACGTACGAACAGAAATGCATGTACGCATATCTTTCAGATGTGAAATCTATGAATCGCAAGTGATCTTGAACTTGAATGAATGAATGAATGAATGATGCATTTATGTAGCGCTTTCATTGTGTATTGTTGTACACCCAAAGCGCTTTACAATCATGTGGGGGGGGGGGGTCTCTCCTCAACCACCACCAGTGTGCAGCATCCACTTGGATGATGCGACGGCTGCCACAGGACAACGGCACCAGTGCGCTCACCACACACCAGCTACAGGTGGAGAGGAGAGAGAGTCATAGAGCCAATCCAGTGGATGGGGATTATTAGGAGGCCATGATTGACAAGGGCCAGTGGGGGGAATTTGGCCAGGACACCGGGTTACACCCCTACTCTTTACGAGAAGTGCCATTGGATTTTTAATGACCACAGAGAGTCAGGACCTCGGTTTAACGTCTCATCCAAAAGACTTGCACGCAATTGAATGGTTTCAGCTCTCTGCCTTTTAAACGACTCCTAATTAATGTCATTAACATAAAATATCACCAATCATCATAATTTAGAACAGCGAGCTGCCAGAAAAGCTTACATTTTCAAAAGCCTGCAATACTCCGACAATAAAAAGTGCGTACGTCTGCTCAGACCCTGACGTGATGCTAAGCACGTTTCCACGTCAAAGACCGTCTTTATAATTATGAGCGTTGGCATGGATTTAAGCGTACACACACTCCAAGATCAAATCTGAGCGTACACACACTTTATAAATGAGGCCCCAGATCTCTGTGTGGAGCACTGGCTGTTGTCAGACTCTTTGTGCAAACTGGATTTTTACAAATAATGGCAAAAGGAATGTTTGTACATGTAAATGGCTATTTCCTTCTGACACACTACAGCAAAATATATAAATAAATGTCTTATTTTCTAAATATATATTTTTCTTTCAGGTAATGTGTACCCTTTTTTCCCTGGGCTGAATATGCAGTATAGGTGAAACAGTAGGCAGTGTTTGTGCATTGTTTTCATAGTGTCTATGTTTTGATCTTTTTGGAAACCACTGTGAGTGATAGCAGATGTTTTGCAGCACAAAACCCTCTGTAAGCAAGTGGGTCTGATACCCAAATGTTTACTTTTTGACTTTCAAATATCTACGATCCAAATTGTATTTCTGATCCCACCTGCTGTCTCTCCTGAACCCACACACAATGCACATTTGTTTTTGACACCGAATTACTGATTTTGTCTTGATTAGATTATCAAGACATATATGCAAAATACAAACTGATTTTATTGTTCAACTAATACAACTGGAATAATACACATACATGTATGTCAGAATGAAGCTTTACTGCAGAGACAAATGAACAAAGTCTCATAAAAAAAATAAGTGTTTTAACATTGGAAGGCTTGACAGGCTTGGTCTTATAAGTCCTTGTTCTATTAGGTCTCCACCTCAGGAAATGTAAAATCTGAACCAGAAATATCATTCTGCATGTACTTTCACTGTCAGTGTGCCATAACAAGACTGTCTTGACATTTACAGAAGTGAGTTGTAGCTTTGGGGAACTGAGTGTGGGGAGTTGTGAATGATAGAGAAAGCAGTAAGTATAAGAATGCCAATTTACAACCTCAAATCAGAATCTAAACAACCTAAAATTAAAATTCTCACATATTTCTATACTAAGTAGAATTCATGCTGTCCATCTGTGATGAGCAGACTACAACTGCACTAGGGAGACAGATTAAGATTAAGACAGATTCAATGTCTCTCCTTAGAAAACACATTTTATTAAAAGCCTAAATATAGAGTTAGACCTCCCTATATCCTTAAATGACAACATTTAGCTAATCAGACTGTTAAAAGATATAGCATCTTGAGCTTTGACTCGTGAACTTTGACTGGACAGAAACCCATTACAAGTGGTACTCCTCCTCCCCTGACCCTACTTACATAAGTGTGCCAGATTTTAAAAGAGATGCACCCATCTGAGAGACACCGCACAGACAGCTTGCACTAACAGTGCCCTCAGCAAGGGCATCCAGAGTCACACCACCCACCGCAGTGTGCACTAAAAACCTCTCTTCCTCTGTCGTTCACGTTCTCTCTCTTTCCCACTCCCTTTACATGCATGTCTTCTCCTCTCGTTCTTTCTCTCTGCTCTGCCAGTTGTGGCCTATATTTGGTGTTGGTGATGTAGGACATGATAACCGAATGGTAAAATTAGAGTTGTTCATTCCTTTGCACTACTGAATGATATATATTTTGGCTATAAACCAACTCTGACACCTTTTTTCCCTCAGGATGGATAATATAGTCTTTTTTCGCAGATGCACAGTATTTTGGTCTAATGTTTAAAATATCTATATTATATAGACAGTAAAGAATGCAGAAATATATGCTAAAAAAAAAAATTTTTTAAAAATGTCTAAAAATCATCACACAAATAAATTACCTGATAAGTAGCACTCTATATTGAGAAGATATACAGATTATATATTATACAATTATAGAGAATTTATTTTTCAGTGAACATACATTCTGTTCAAAATGTTGTGGTTGGGAAGATCTTTTAATTTATTTATGTAAGAGTCTTATGCACACCAAGGCTGCATTTATTTGATGCAGTAAAAATACAGTAACAACTGTAACATTGTGTTTGTGTGATTAATTGCAATTTAAAATAACTGTTTTGTGTTTTATTATATTGTATTATGTAATTAATTCCTGCAATGGCAATGCTGAATTTTCAGTGTCTCGTGATACAGTGTCACATGATCAGTCTTCAGTGTCACATTATACTTCAGAAATCATTATAATATGTTGATTTCATGCTCAAGAAACATTTATTATCAATGTTGAAAGCAGTTGTGCTGTTTAATATTTGTATTTAAACAATGACACATTTTCAGGATTAGAAAGTTCAGAAGAACAGCATTAATCTGAAAAATAACAACTATAAATGTATTTACGGTCACTTCTGATCACTTAAATTTATCCTTCCAGAATACAAGTATTCATCTGTTTAAAAAAACACCCCAAAAAGTCTGTTTACCTACTGGTCAAATTGTACAATTAAGTTAAAAATGAAAATATCTGCCAGTAGACTGAGACAAAATCAAAATACACTCAAGCTGCAATCCAGAGGTGTAATACTTACGATAGATGATAGTAATTTACATAAGAGTAAATGTAACTAATTACTGTACTTGAGTATCTTTTCAGATACTTTGTAATTGTACTGAGTATCAAAGATATTAACAAATTTTACTCTCTACTTCACTACATTTGTGAATGAGTATCTGCACTCTTTACTCAACTACATTTGTGAATGAGTATCTATACTCTTTACTCAACTACATTTGAAATGAGTGTTGCAGTTACAAATGACATTTTGCATGACACCTAGCTTTTCTGCTGCAGTATATATGCTACAAAAGATGTGATATTGCCAACTACAGGGCACTGAAAGTACTATATCTTTTGCATTTTGCCCTTACTCACCCAAACTTGTCAATAAGGTTACTTTAAGTGAATGCAAGCTCCTTAGCAAGTAGTTGTGAATCGCATGTGTTTTATATATGAGATGAAGACATGACTGCAGCTGGAAATGAGGCCGAAATTAGCACATCCAGTGCAAGAAGACTTTGACTTTTTAATTTTACTTATTTATTTTTGTATCCTTTATACTGCAGAGACCCTTTTGAAGGTTATTGTTTTTTTGTTTGTTTTGTTTTTGCAATTTTGAGGTGTTTAGTTTTATTTTGGTTTTAGAAAAGAAGTGTGATTGCTCTCCTCACAAATCAGCTCTTTCTTGTTTTTGTTGCATTTTCTGTGCCTTGTCCTGGACATTTATGTCACTTCCTGTCTCCCGTGGTGTTTGTAGTCAGTTTGTATCTTATCTTGTTCAGCTTGTTAGCCTCCCACTGACCCACATTTTCAGTGTGTACTATGTGTGCTGTGTGTGTGTGTGTGTGTGTGTGTGCTGTGTGTGTGTGTGTGTGTGTGTGTGTGTGTGTGTGTGTGTGTGTGTGTGTGTGTGTGTGTGTGTGTGTGTGTGTGTGTGTGTGTGTGTGTGTGTGTGTATACAGCCCTAGTGTTTCTTTAGTTCTTTGTGAGTTGTTGAATGTAATGGATGTCTGTTTGCCTGTGGTTGTTGGCTTATTGTTTGTTCTAGTTTTTCCATGAAATCCCTGCACATAGATCCTTGCCTCTGTTTTCCCCCAGCTTCTCCACAACGTTACAGTTTTTGACTGCGATATCTCTTTGACTAGTGCATCTTTGAGCCTATGTTTAGTATAAGTAAAATACTTAAGCACTGTTAAAATCAGATACTCTAATACTTTTACTCAAGTTGTTTTGGAATTGGTGACTTGTAACTTGTAGAGGAGTAATTTTCACTGTAAGATATCTGTACTTTTACTCAAGTATGGTTTTCAGGTACTCTTTACACCTCTGCTACAATCTATGAAAGTGAATCTTAATATCCTCAATGTTGTTTCTCAAATAAATTGATCTTGTTTTAGGGGTTTGTTTTTTAGATATCTGAATGAAAATCAAATATGATAAAACATGTCAAAAACAGTGTGCATATTCTGTTTAGGACTCTATTTATATGAATAAGTGACTGCCACCTTTATTGCTGTTTGTTTGCTTTAAACAGTATAGCAAAATAACTTGTATAGCTCCTAGATCTTGGTTCCGGAAATTATTTAAAACACAGTGCTAGAAAGTGTATGTGAGGAGACAGAGAGAAAGAGAAATATAATAGGACTGCATGTCCTCACAGAAATGAGAGGCAAAACATCATGGGAGCAGAAGGCGTGTTGTGTGTAACACAAAGTGACAGTAAAAAACAGAGAAAGAGGGTATCTAAAATGATTGTGGGCAGAGTATGGTTCAGAAGGATGGTGTAAGACCCCTACTGGCTGAGGTATGAAATAAACACTTCATAGTAAGGATCTCACACATCCCTGAAAGCCATAATATCACTGCAGCCAACAGAGGGCACTAGCAAACCATCCACAGCTCTCTCTCTCTCTCTCTCTCTCTCTCTCTCTCTCTCTCTCTCTCTCTCCGCATTCTGTTCAGCTTGACTCATTCTGCCACCTGCAGCCCTCTGCAGAGATGACCCACCCTTCCTCTCACTGCAGAGAACCATCAGCTGTTCTTTCTATTGCCAGACCCAATAACCAGAGAGAGCCATCTACACAGAATGGATATGTAAACCAGCATGAATATGCAAAAGAGCAAATAAAAGATGCTGTCTACCAATGATATATGTTATAGCACCATCAGCTTGCTTTTAAAATGTTTTGCTGAATGCATTTGCACTGCATTTGTACTATAATGACAGGCTAATGGATCGCTATAAAGCTACAAAACACATTATTTGTATGCTCTGACATTTTTAGTGAAAGAGATTCTGCAGAATCCTTGTTGATAACCTTAAATCAAGACATTATGCAGATGCACATCCTCTCAAATTTGAGCTTTGGGGAATTTCGAGAACCTGCAGAGATAAATAGGGAATTTGTGAAACATTCGTCATTCATGCCATCTGTTTGTGCTCTGCATCTCCGTTTCATAAAAACTGCATCAATCCAGAGGGACAAAAATCCCTGAGTGAGCTTATCAAAAGGTTCAGGTCATTCTGTCTGATAGAAACAGAAGCCAGCAGACACACAGTTCATGCCTTGCAGCGCACAGACAACAGACTCAGCTCACAATAAATAACACTGAAGCGATGATAGTGTCTGTATTTACCCGCAGTCTGCACTATGACTCATTGTCTGTCACAATGCTGAAGTACTGACTCAAATGCATGATTCTGCCAAGCATATATTCTAATGAATAGCGTACACAAGCGCAAAAAGACTCATTCACTTTCCTGTGTTAACCTCATAGCATCACATTCTGCAAATAGACTTGATTTTGCCCATAAACCACATATTCACAGCTGGCTGAAGCAGTAATGTCATAACTGAAACATAATCCTTGTGACTCAAACTGAATAATACATGTGATATGCGGAAGACAATGCAGGTGACTTTCATGCACACATACTGAGAAATAAGAGGTGATAGTGTTAAATCTTGATTTGCAAGTTGATGTATATCTATAATCTATGTATATAATATAATGTATATCTATGTTGAATATCAAAGTTTTTTATTTGTTAATGAGTGGTTTGTGGACACAAGATGTGCATGTTGTTACTATTTTATTATTATTGTTTTAATTAAATACATATTGTAATTGGTGGGGTTATTATTCAGTATTTCCATAAATTAGATGTACATTTCAGATGCCTTCTCTTTTCATTTAAACCTGTAGGTTAATTAAGTGAAATCATTAAATTTGCATTCACTGTCTTGCAGTTATGAAATAGATGTAAATATTTATATGCCTGCGTATTTTAAGTAAAAAATAAATGTACCTTTCAGATGAATCTCTTCTACTCTGATTTTGCTTTGACTCTGTCATTGGTTACTGAATTATTCAACAGAACTGCCAAATAGAATTTGAAATAGAATAGTTGATTTTGTCTTTTACAATACTGAAACACATATTTGAGTATTAATAAGAATGACATTAAAAGTCATTTATACATTCTGTAAAAAGGTTTCTTGCCCCAGGGACCATTCTTGCCAAGTAGCATCCTGCTCATGCTGAAATATGTTATGGACACACTTAATAAACATTCATTACGAATGATTAAAGAAATCTGTAAAACTATTTGATGACATGATGACATTAAATTGCATGCACATTCTATCTAGATAGATAGATATATCCTTGCAGGGGTGGGAAGTAAAATGCCATTGTGCCACTAGAGGAATCATTCCATCTGACAAGTTCAGAAGAGAGAGCAAGAGAGGAAACAAGACCTTGAAAGAACAAGAACCATAAGATACATATTAAATCCATATAGACCAATCTTATGTAATTTCATAAGTAATAACAAACATTAATTATTTAAACAACAAATAAAAACATGCACAGTAACATGAAAAGGGTTGCACAATATGGGCAAACGAGGATCAGTTTCTTTACACAGCCTGAAATCTGCAGTGTGTTTTCTCATAGAGTCAGCAGCATGTCCTTCTCATTAATGCATTGAGAGACTTCAATATAATGCAGCAGGGACTGCAGCACTTCAGCAGTCCAGAGACCCACAGACTGCTAATCCATCTATCTCCCTCAACCAGCCGGGCATAGCAGAACCCAGTACTGACCCAATTGCACAGAAATTTACACAGGCCCTTATCCCTGTCCTCTGTCAAGGACTTGGGGGAAAGACTCAAGAGGCATGACTAACTATTAGACGAAGCTACTAGGAACATGGAGCATAAGTCTGAGACCAATTCAAGACTCACAATAAACATACATATTTACATTTATGCATTTACACTTTTATCCATACATTGGCAGCATCATTGAACATGCAGAAAAAAAGAGTGAGAAGTGTAAAACTAGAACATTTTGTAACTTTTTCACATGCAAAACTCAGTAACAAAAATAAAGTTATTCAAAAACCTTTAAATAAAACCCATCTCAAATCAGTATTCTAAGCAGTAGGTTAGTGAAGCTTATTAAACATCATTTGAATTCTCTTTGAAGAATGGGGAATAGCTGTTGCAACCTGCTTCAATCTGCAACTGCAGTTAAACATCATTAAAGAGTTATAATTAAAACAGATTTCTTTGATTAATTAATAATCAAATCATTAAAGATTGAGCACAAAATGAGTGCAGTGCTACTAAGCTCTTGGTGAGATTGTATAGCAGTGAGGTGGCGCTGTCCAGCACTGCTGGTGCTGAAACCACACTGCATACAAGCTTGAGACATCCGAGTTGTGGTACTACTGATTGACACAAAAAAACTCAAAATCATAAAAATGATAGAAAGAATGCTAATAAAAAACAATTAATGACTGCTTTTTAAATTTAAGGTTAATTTAAATCATTTATTTTGAGTAAATTAAGTGTAAACACAGGCTTTGTGCTGCAAGTTGCAACACGTGCATGAAACCTTTTCAGCATAATATCAAGCTAGAAAAGTGAATGATGTTTTGCTTCACTTCTAAGCATGCATATAGTGAATATGCAAATAGTCCATATAAGTGAAATTTCAGTGATTTTATAAATTAAGGTCTTAAATGATGCTCACCATCCCAGAGGTAGGAAGAGTTTGGGTGCGTGTAAAAGTATCTTCTCCATGAATGCTGATCAGTTCAGCCTCTGCAGGTGGAAATGGCGAAGGGAAAACCACCATGTCGCTCTTCACTGTGTCTGAGCTAAAACAAACGTCATATTGTTGCGTCGATTTGGAGTAGGACCAGCTTCCGTCTGGATGTGTGCTGATCACTGGAGCGCTGTACCTGCTGAAACTGCTGTCTGTCCTGTAGCATTTAACTGCTATCAAACCCACCAGACTCAGTAAAAAGATGACTGATACTGAGACAATAGCGATGAGCAGATACAGATTCAGATCTGAAAAACTCTCCTCTTTAACAGGAACTTCTCTGAATGATGTCTTTACGTCATCTAGACTCTCAACAACCACAACATCCATGGACATAGTCGCTGAGAGTGATGGCTCTCCATTATCAGACACTGTGATAAGAAGTGGGTGAGTTTTTAAGTCATTGTCACTCATTCGTCTCTTAGTCCTTATTTCTCCAGAGCTGCTTCCAATGCGGAAGAGATTCGTTCCTTTGGGTTCAGTTAGATGATAAGACAGAAGTGCGTTATATCCAGAGTCAGCATCAGCAGCTCTGATCTTGGCTACAAAGTATCCCGCTTCAGCAGAGTAGGGAATGTTCTCACTATTAACTGATCCAGGTTCAGAATAAGGCGGTAAAATAACCGGACTGTTGTCATTCTCATCCAGAATAAACACATTTACAGTCACATTACTGCTCAGAGGAGGAACACCAGAGTCTGTAGCCTTAACATGGAAACTAAGTTTTTTCTGTTCTTCAAAATTGAAAGAGTGTAGGTTATACAACTGGCCTGTCAATGAGTTAACACTAACATAATTTATGCTTGTTGTTTTGTTATCCACAATGGAATAAGAAATTTCTGCATTTTCATTTGAATCTCTGTCAACTGCTGACACTGTGTGAATGAGGGTTCCTGGGGGAGTGTTTTCTTTTACATAGACAGAAATAATTTTTTCGTTAAATTCTGGAGGATTGTCATTCACATCTGAAACGTCAACATAAACTACACTGGTGCTGGAAAGTGGCGGGGTTCCTTCATCTACTGCTACGAGGGTTACATTATACTTAGAGATGTTTTCCCTGTCAAGCTGGCCTTCTAAAACAACAGAGTAATAATTATTGTAGGAAGACTCAAGTTTGAAAGGTATATTTCCTAGCAGCTTACAAATCACTTTCCCATTCATTCCACCATCCTTGTCTGAAATTGTGACCAAAGCCACAGCAGTGCCAGTTTTTACATCTTCCCTTAAAGAAGACAGTAGGGATGTTATTGCTATTTCTGGTGCATTGTCATTGACATCTATGACTTCAATTAGCACTTTACAATTTGTTGTCATGGGGGAAAGCCTTTATCATGGGCCTCTACTCTAAGTTCATAAAAAGCTTTGTCCTCAAAATCAATATTTCCTTTAACTTCAATCTCCCCAGAATCAGGACTGATAGCAAAAACATCAAGATTTTTTTCCTGACCATGACTGCTAAACAAGTATTTTACTTCTCCATTTGAACCTTCATCCATGTCAGTGGCATTGAGTTTGATGATCTTAGTTCCTCGTGGTGTGTTCTCTGTCACACGGACTTTATAAAGAGGACTGCTAAACACTGGAGCATTATCATTAATATCTAAAACATTAACAATAAGTTGCAATGTGCCTGACCTGGATGGCTTCCCTCCATCAAACGACGTCAATACTAGTCGAATTACAGGTTCTTTCTCTCTATCTAAAGCTTTTTGAAGGATTAGATCTGCAGACATGCCATGTTTGCCACCCTGGTTTACTTCTAATGAGAAATACTCATTAGGACTCAGTTTATAGCTTTTAACAGAGAAAGTCCCTACATCCTCATCCACTGCACTGATCAGGGAAAATGTAGCTCCTGGCTGCATTGATTCAGAGATATTCAAAATCTGAGTTTCAGCAGGGAATGCAGGAGAATTGTCATTCACATCATTAACATTAACAATCACTCGACTCAGACTGAGAGGATGGTTTACGATAGCCTCAAAATTCAAGGAACAGGATGGAGTATTAGGACATAGCTGCTCGCGGTCAATTCTTTCAGCAACATACAAGACGCCAGATTTCAGATTCACATCGAAGTACCTCGTCCTCGTGCCGAATACAAGCTGAAATGCCCGCGATTCCAAATCCTGGACGTTTAAATGCATGTCCTTCACCACATTCCCGACGACAGTTCCGATATTTACTTCCTCGGACACGGAGTAGACAATCTGACTGTCCACTGGCACTGAAACACACATCACGAGCCAGAGGAAAGTAATATGTGGGAACCTTAAGTCCTTCCTGTCTGCCATCCTTCGCGTGAGATGGCAACGTGATGAAAACAATACAAAGATGGTCAAAAGAGCATCAAAACTCTGTAGACACGACGAAGAATGAGACTCGCAGAAACAAATACGCCACGAAAAGCATCCAGACCGTGACGCTCGGTTATAGCACGTCACTCAGAGAAATCGTAGGCGGAGTTCAGACGGTTTATGGAAATTATTAAAGTTTAGCGGTCTATAGTGACACCACGCGGAGCAAGTGCGGTTTTGTGTGGCGAAACCACACACACATAACGTACAGCATCACTAAAGAAAATAACTAGGATAACACCAAAAAAGCTTTGCTAGTCTGAAAAAGTCTGCATAAACTGTACCTATACCACCACAGAAACACAAGAAACGCGCACGACTTCAGAATACAGTACATCAGAGCAGTATACCGTTCATGGTTTTGTGTGAATACTATATTAGCAGTGGCGGCTCCAGGATTTCTTTGTTGGGGGTGCTAAAGAGCGCTTAACAGTTCAGAGGGGGTGCTAAAAACTAATTAAATTGAGAGAACTAATAAACGCCTAAACTTTAGCTATCAGTTTTTATATACAGCAGTTTCGAAAAAGGCATATTTTACTTTTTGTGTGGTATAAAACCTCTCATATGCCACTGTTATTAGTAATATACTAATGCCAACTGCCAAATATGACACTGACAATGTAATATAATTTATGAACGAATATAGAAAAGAAAGGTTTCCCTTTTTTGTGTTTTTTTGTGTTTTTTTATGTTTTAATTGTATTTATTTTTTACAATTCATAAAACTATTTCCACACGGGCACACATTGCGGGTGATAACCTCCCCGTGCTGATTTGCATGATATCATGTCAATGATAGCCAGAGATAAGCATACAGAATTGACAATATTAAGAGGATTTAGCATTTCCAATTGATCTAGTCCTGTTATATTCTTCTTATTATTATTAGGCTTATTATTATTTTTAGATTAATTGTATTATTAAATTACATGAAATTATTGCCCCGCGATAATTTCGCGCTGTGAGGATAATAAAATAGGCCATTAGCTTACTCCTAATTGAAAATGTTTTTTATTTTTTTTAATAGGTCAATTAATTTATACAATGAATTATAGGCCTGTTATTAAAATTATTAACACTGCAGTCATCAATGAAAATTCAGCATTGTAGCCCCGCCCGCGCGCCGCCACTGTATATTAGTTATTAAAACATTCGGGCAAACTGTTAATGTCAGAGAAAGCATGATAACTTTTTTGTTCTCGTATGAACAGAACTGGATCCTTTGAATACATTTGCAACACACTTAAATTATTACACGTACACAGAATGCTGTTGAAATTTGCTAAATGTTGAAAACATTATTTATTGAAAAAGTATATTTGATTGATTTAAACGCAAATAAATAAATAAATAAATAATTACAAGCCATACTCTTTATAGGGATGAGCGTGACGAACCTCCACAGACTGTGCCGCGAAAAATAATAGAAATTCCCATAATTATTACACAGGCGTTAAAGTTCGTTAAAAAGAGCACAAGATGGAGCAGAATCAGATATATAAGCGGAAAACCAATTTAGTGCATCACTGTCTGTCTTCATTTGGTGTTTTGGAAACACACTAAATTAAGTTGACTGGGGGGGGGGTCATCTAAAAAAGACAGACAATATAAACCAACTAATCAATTGTTGTGTGTTGTATTGATTATTAAAGTATTAAAGTGCTTTTGCCTAAAACTTATTTTTCGTTTGTAGGCTAGAGGCTATTGCTTTGTTTAACAACACTGATTTTCATAACAATTGTAATTGTCTTTTAAATTAACTCTCTTAAATTAAATTAATCGTTCACTTTCAATCCTTCGCCATATTTTCAAAAACTAGCCTCCTATGGAACAAAGATAAAGACTTGACAAGAGTTTATGCTTTCACTTCAGTGAACCGATTAATTTTCAGTGTAAAGAAATTCTAACATGGGAAATGTAATGCTTGTTTGCCATTTACGTAATCCATTGCATTTGATGGCAAATGGGTGGAATTTAACTACAGTGATCTACAAATTGAGCAGCAGTGTCACCAATGTTATTAAGTGAATCTTATTTACACCTAGGTAGCAATACAGAGATATGTCACATTTAAAAGCCAACAGCAGAAGTATGTAACACTGGAGAAAAGCATAAAACAACAACTGTGTGTACACATACATTTGAACACACACAATTGTCTATACAACTGAAAAATATTAGTTGAAATGCTCCATTTAATAAAATCACATTTTGCTTGATACGGTAGTAAAACGTTACTAAGCAACAAAAAGTTCAGCATGATTTCAAACTGTGAAATTTAAGTTTATCTTACCTTGGTAGTGCTTGGAAGTGTTTGAGTCAAATTAAAAGTGTCTCCTCCATTAATGCTGATCAGTTCTGCGTCTGCTGGTGGAAATGGCGAGGGGAAAACGACTACATCACTCTTTATCGTGTCGGAACTAAAACACACGTCGTACTGTTGTGTGGATTTATTGAAGGACCAGCTTCCGTCTGGATGTGTGCTGATCACTGGAGCGCTGTACCTGCTGAAACTGCTGTCTGTCCTGTAGCATTTAACTGCTATCAAACCCACCAGACTCAGTAAAAAGATGACTGATACTGAGACAATAGCGATGAGCAGATACAGATTCAGATCTGAAAAACTCTCCTCTTTAACAGGAACTTCTCTGAATGATGTCTTTATGTCATCCAGACTCTCAACAACCACAACATCCATGGACATAGTCGCTGAGAGTGATGGCTCTCCATTATCAGACACTGTGATAAGAAGTGGGTGAGTTTTTAAGTCATTGTCACTCATTCGTCTCTTAGTCCTTATTTCTCCAGAGCTGCTTCCAATGCGGAAGAGATTCGTTCCTTTGGGTTCAGTTAGATGATAAGACAGAAGTGCGTTATATCCAGAGTCAGCATCAGCAGCTCTGATCTTGGCTACAAAGTATCCCGCTTCAGCAGAGTAGGGAATGTTCTCACTATTAACTGATCCAGGTTCAGAATAAGGCGGTAAAATAACCGGACTGTTGTCATTCTCATCCAGAATAAACACATTTACAGTCACATTACTGCTCAGAGGAGGAACACCAGAGTCTGTCGCCATAACTTGAAACTGAAATCTCTTTGTTTCTTCGTGATTAAATGACTGTAAACTGAATATTTCTCCACTTAAAGAGTTTATATTGATCAGTGTTGTTATAGGAACACTGGAGCTGGAACTGTCTAACAGTGAATATGAAACTTCTGAGTTTTCACCAGTGTCTGAATCATCAGCGGACACTTTTGTCACGAGACCTCCAGCTTGACCATTCTCACTTAGAAAAGCGTTAATAACGGGTGCCGGGAAACGTGGAGCATTGTCATTAACATCAGAGATATGTACAGTTATAACAGTGCTGCTGGAAAGAGACGGAGTTCCTTCATCTGCAGCTGTAATTGTGATGTTATACAGAGAAACACTCTCTCTGTCCAGAGGTCCATCTACCACTAGAGAATAATGATTGTTATATGATGTCTCCAGTTTGAAAGGAAACGAGCCTTTTAGTGCACAGTGTACAATGCCATTTTTACCTCCATCTTTATCAGACACTGTGACTAAAGCAACTGCAGTTCCTGGTTTTGCATCTTCTTTCACATTTTCCAACAGAGGAGTCGTAAATATTTCTGGTGCACGTTGTCATTTTCATCCACAACTTCTATTAAAACTTTACATTGTGTACTTTTAGGTGGACTACCTTTATCTCTTGCCTGAACACGCAGTTCAATTGCAGAGTCTTCTTCATAGTCAATTTGACCTTGAACAACAATTTCCCCTGAGTTAGGGACCACAGTGAATAGACTTTGCTTTTTCATGTTTCCATGTTCAGCTATTGAGTAAATAATGTCACTGTTGGTGCCCTCGTCCAAATCAGTAGCAGTCAAAGATATAATTTGTGTTCCAACTGGAATATTTTCTCTCACCTTTAGCTTGTACAAAGGTTTGCTGAAGATAGGCTTGTTGTCGTTTATATCAATTACATTGACTATTACACTTAGTGTTCCTGTCTTTGCAGGCTTTCCTCCATCAATCGCGGTCAGTATTAAGTGAATTACTGATTGTTTCTCTCTGTCTAAAGCTTTCTGTAGCACTAATTCAGCAGATATACTCTGTTCCGCTATGAACATCTACAGAAAAATATTCATTTGAACTGAGTTTGTAGTCTTTCAGTGAATTACTGCCAACATCTGAATCTTTCGCAATTGGAAGAGGAAATCTTCTCCCGAACAACATCCTCTGTAACATTGACAACATACTGTCCTGGAAAAAAAGGAGCATTGTCATTAACATCCAAAACGTTAATTTCAAGCCGATAAAGTCTATGAGGATTTTGAGCAAGAGCTTCTAAATTTAACGCACATTTCTGATTACTGCCACACAATTCCTCACGATCAATCCGGTCTTTGACAAACAGCGAGCCCGTTTTCACATTTACATCAAAATACTTTGTATTGGATCCAGGCATAATCTGAAACATGCGTGATTCTAGTTCCTGAGCACTGATCTTCAGGTCTTTTGCTATATTCCCGATCACAGTTCCCTTATTTACCTCCTCGGAGACGGAATAAACAATCTGGCCAAGCGAAGATTTCCATAAAGACAGAAATAAAACGATCCAGAAGCTGTAACATCCATGATTGTGCAGCAGAATGTCCTGCGATTATTCCATACTCAAAGTAATAAACGATTAAAAAAGCAAACGCAGACCTCTCTCGACACAATCCGACATCACGACGCAGAAGCTACTCTAAGCCTTGGTATTTACACGCCTTCAACGCATTTCCTCTTGTTCTGATGCTGTAAAGGAGGAGCTACAGATAACTCTCAAAGTCATGGTCTGCAGTTCCACCACGTGTTGTAAAGGAGAGGATAATAATAGCTACTCATTTAAATAAAAGAACAAGAACTAAAGGTATCAACAACTACTCAAACAATAAAAATTCGTGGTCTGCAGCGACATCATTACTAACTGCACTTAAAAATATTAATTTAAATAAATGCAATTTTACTAAAAATAGATAGATGTATGCTTTAAAATAATGGAATTGGTTAATTGTAAAGTATAAATAAAATCAACACACATTCGTCTGTAAATATCCCCAGCACTTGTTAAGCAGAAAGAAAGAAAGAATAAGAAAGAAAGAAAGAAAGAATCAGAAAAAAAAATAAATGTATCTACAACTAATTAACTAAGCGAGTTGACCAAAATGTACGGAGAGAAAAGCGAGGACGAAATGTTCATTGTCCATGGTGCTGAAAACTGTTATAAGATAACACTGCCTTAAGACTTCGATATTGCTTTTTTTAATTAATAAAGCACGTTTTATTGCATGTTGTCTACCACCTTTTATTTATACTTGTCTTATTTTCTGTCACTTAATAATTGCAACGACAACAAAAGCAATACAGAAGCAATCCAGTCCCAAGAGTCACGAGAAGCGAAATAATCAAAAGCTAAAATGTATCATTTCAACACATGTGCAATTTTACTTTTTTCCACTTTATCAACAGCATCCAGTATTTTACTTGTTAACGTCAGTTTGGGTGTGCATGAACTTTTATTTTTTAAACAAAATGCATAATTACATACATAAATCTCCAAGATTTAGGAATGAAATCTAAAGATTAACTTAACATAACATTATTTAAAAATGTACTTTTGTAAATCAAACGCAATAGAAGTGAACAAATATCCAATTTCTTACCTTCTCGGTGCTCGGAAGGGTTTGCGTGCGCGTAAAAGTATCTTCTCCATTAATGCTGATCAGTTCTGCGTCTGCTGGCGGAAATGGCGAGGGGAAAACGACTACATCACTCTTTATCGTGTCGGAACTAAAACACACGTCGTACTGTTGTGTGGATTTATTGAAGGACCAGCTTCCGTCTGGATGTGTGCTGATCACTGGAGCGCTGTACCTGCTGAAACTGCTGTCTGTCCTGTAGCATTTAACTGCTATCAAACCCACCAGACTCAGTAAAAAGATGACTGATACTGAGACAATAGCGATGAGCAGATACAGATTCAGATCTGAAAAACTCTCCTCTTTAACAGGAACTTCTCTGAATGATGTCTTTATGTCATCCAGACTCTCAACAACCACAACATCCATGGACATAGTCGCTGAGAGTGATGGCTCTCCATTATCAGACACTGTGATAAGAAGTGGGTGAGTTTTTAAGTCATTGTCACTCATTCGTCTCTTAGTCCTTATTTCTCCAGAGCTGCTTCCAATGCGGAAGAGATTCGTTCCTTTGGGTTCAGTTAGATGATAAGACAGAAGTGCGTTATATCCAGAGTCAGCATCAGCAGCTCTGATCTTGGCTACAAAGTATCCCGCTTCAGCAGAGTAGGGAATGTTCTCACTATTAACTGATCCAGGTTCAGAATAAGGCGGTAAAATAACCGGACTGTTGTCATTCTCATCCAGAATAAACACATTTACAGTCACATTACTGCTCAGAGGAGGAACACCAGAGTCTGTCGCCATAACTTGAAACTGAAATCTCTTTGTTTCTTCGTGATTAAATGACTGTAAACTGAATATTTCTCCACTTAAAGAGTTTATATTGATCAGTGTTGTTATAGGAACACTGGAGCTGGAACTGTCTAACAGTGAATATGAAACTTCTGCGTTTTCACCAGTGTCTGAATCATCAGCGGACACTTTTGTCACGAGACCTCCAGCTTGACCATTCTCACTTAGAAAAGCGTTAATAACGGGTGCCGGGAAACGTGGAGCATTGTCATTAACATCAGAGATATGTACAGTTATAACAGTGCTGCTGGAAAGAGACGGAGTTCCTTCATCTGCAGCTGTAATTGTGATGTTATACAGAGAAACACTCTCTCTGTCCAGAGGTCCATCTACCACTAGAGAATAATGATTGTTATATGACGTCTCCAGTTTGAAAGGAAACGAGCCTTTTAGTGCACAGTGTACAATGCCATTTTTACCTCCATCTTTATCAGACACTGTGACTAAAGCAACTGCAGTTCCTGACTTTGTGTCTTCTTTCACATTTTCCAACAGAGGAGTCACATTTATTTCTGGTGCATTATCATTTTCATCCATAACTTCTATTAAAACTTTGCATTGTGTACTCCTTGGTGGGCTGCCTTTATCTCTCGCTTGAACTCGTAATTCAATCGCTGGATTTTCCTCGTAATCTATTTGCCCTTTTACAACAATGTCTCCGGTTTCGGGGATAATGTCAAATAGATCTTTCTTTTTTCCATGACCAACAAATGAGTACATAATTTCACGGTTTATGCCCTCATCCAAATCAGAAGCAAAAACAGATAACACTTTCGTAGTAGTAGCAACATTTTCCTTCAGTTTGACTTTGTAAAGAGGTTGACTGAACACTGGATTATTGTCATTAACATCCATGACGTTTACAACAATATTTAAAGTCCCAGATTTAGGTGGCTTTCCTCCATCTACTCCAGTGAGAACTAACTTAATTGTCGCTTGTTTCTCTCGATCTAAAGCCTTGTTCAGCACTAACTCAGCAGACAAACTCTGGTCTTCACTCTGTGTATCTAGACTGAAATGTTCATTCGGACTCAGTTTGTACTCTTTCAGAGAATTACTGCCTACATCTGAATCCTCGGCTACAGGGAGAGGAAATCTTTCTCCTGGACTTGCGTTTTCACTAATATTGACAGTAAATACTTTAACAGGAAAAAGTGGCGCATTGTCGTTTATATCCACGATCTTAATCTCCACTCTGTAAAGATGATGAGGATTTTTAGCAAGAGCCTCGATATTCAAAGAGCATTTCTGACTCGAGGCACATAACTCCTCGCGATCAATTCTTTCATTAACAAACAGAACGCCCGTTTTCAGATTTACGTCAAAATACTTCTTATTTGATCCAGACACAATCTCAAACATACGGGATTCCAGCTCGTGAACATTTATGTTCAGGTCTTTTGCTATATTCCCAACAACTGTCCCTTTATTTACCTCTTCCGGTACGGAATAGACGATCTGAGCAAACGCAGAATCCAGCAAAAACAGCGAAAATATAAATCCACACTCGAAATATCCCATAAACGCCATGATGGTCATTCACAACTGACTTGGCAGCAATAAAAACAAAAATAAATGCTGGAGGATCTAGTCTTTCTTTTTAGCATTCAGGAAACAAGAGACGAAACAGCACAAACACGTCTCAGCAGCAGATACACTCACGAACACCAAGATTCAGAGAGAGAGAGAGAGAGAGAGAGAGAGAGAGAGAGAGAGAGAGAGAGAGAGAGAGAGAGAGAGAGAGAGAGAGGCTGCAGAGTGCAAATAGACATTTAACTGACGGTCTGCAGTGACACCATGTGCCTAAATATTATAACAGGAATATTATATTTACAAATGCAGTAAAGAAACAACAACGACGTCAACTGCAGCTACAGGCTACTCAATGCCATGTACCGCTGAAAACAACGTAAATACTCAGTATAGTGTTTCATGATAGCAACATCAACACATGAGTAATCTAATAAGACTACAAAGAATCAAACAGATAATTGTTACGACAGAATCTACTCTGTAAAGTGCAGTGGTCGGTTAAACAGGTCAGAGCCTAACAGAAAGTCGCTATGACAAAACTATGACCCGGTAAGTGACCTGCACTTACCGATGAAATAGTAATATCTGTTATAAAATGTGAGAAAACACGACTGGACCACTGTATTGACGAAGCACTAAATTCCAGAATCAGTAGTAGCCTAGTATTATTACTATTATTATGATCTATTTTTCGTTTCGTTTTTGCATAGTGCATTTTAATTTGGGATTTGCCTTTATCGTACATTTTAATGTCTTAAATGTATGTCTCCTTGAGATATATCACAAATAAGGGCTCCAAGGTCTACTGCTTTTCGAATTGGTAAAACATAATGCTCAAAATACCTATTGTAATTATTATATCATGAATATGTAATGCTTTAAAATAATAAAACATTTTAAAACCCTCACCACAGAGGACCAGATTAACCACAGTACAGTATGCTCTTCAAACCATATATACAAAATAATAGATTTTACCAGTAGAAAAAAGTTAATTAATCAAAGCAACTTAAATTAACAAATTAACAATAAGTTGTTACCAAAGAAACATTTATGACATCCATACGAAATACTGCGAATGCGAAAAGTTGAGAAAAATAATTCAGCTGAAAATAGAAAGATTCCATCTCGTGAACATTTATGTTCAGATATTTTGCTATATTCCCAACAACATCTACATCTTAATTTCTTAATGTCTCCTTGAGATAGCCAGTAGTTACAAATAAGGGCTCCAAGGTCTACTGCTTTTCTCATCTGTAAAACATAACGCTCAACATACCTATTGTAATTAATATACCATGATTATTTAAATGCTTTAAAATATGAAATTATATTAAAAAACAACACAAAGGAGCAGATTAACCACAGTGCAGTATATGCTCTTAAAATCAAACCATATCAAATATATTTACCAATATATATTTTGTATTAATCAAAACAACTTAAATTAACGTAAATTTACGATAAGTTAAAAAAAATGTCGTTAAAACCAAAGCAACTTTTATGACATCCACACTAAACACTTGCGAAAAGTTGCTAAAAATAATTCAGCTGTAAATTAACTTTCCAACACTAATTCTAAAAGATCTGTTATACCTTCTCAGTGCTCGGAAGGGTTTGCGTGCGCGTAAAATTATCTTCTCCTTTAATGCTGATCAACTTTTTTTATATATAGTTGAAAGAAAATGGCATTTCTAGTTCATAATACTTTGTTTTATAAACTTCTAAACACAAAAAATGACAGGTGCAAATTAAGTGAAATGCACTACAGAAGCAAATAACAACGTCTTACCTTCTCAGTGCTCGGAAGGGTTTGCGTGCGCGTAAAAGTATCTTCTCCATTAATGCTGATCAGTTCTGCGTCTGCTGGCGGAAATGGCGAGGGGAAAACGACTACATCACTCTTTATCGTGTCGGAACTAAAACACACGTCGTACTGTTGTGTGGATTTATTGAAGGACCAGCTTCCGTCTGGATGTGTGGTGATCACTGGAGCGCTGTACCTGCTGAAACTGCTGTCTGTCCTGTAGCATTTAACTGCTATCAAACCCACCAGACTCAGTAAAAAGATGACTGATACTGAGACAATAGCGATGAGCAGATACAGATTCAGATCTGAAAAACTCTCCTCTTTAACAGGAACTTCTCTGAATGATGTCTTTATGTCATCCAGACTCTCAACAACCACAACATCCATGGACATAGTCGCTGAGAGTGATGGCTCTCCATTATCAGACACTGTGATAAGAAGTGGGTGAGTTTTTAAGTCATTGTCACTCATTCGTCTCTTAGTCCTTATTTCTCCAGAGCTGCTTCCAATGCGGAAGAGATTCGTTCCTTTGGGTTCAGTTAGATGATAAGACAGAAGTGCGTTATATCCAGAGTCAGCATCAGCAGCTCTGATCTTGGCTACAAAGTATCCCGCTTCAGCAGAGTAGGGAATGTTCTCACTATTAAACTGATCCAGGTTCAGAATAAGGCGGTAAAATAACCGGACTGTTGTCATTCTCATCCAGAATAAACACATTTACAGTCACATTACTGCTCAGAGGAGGAACACCAGAGTCTGTCGCCATAACTTGAAACTGAAATCTCTTTGTTTCTTCGTGATTAAATGATTGTAAACTGAATATTTCTCCACTTAAAGAGTTTATATTGATCAGTGTTGTTATAGGAACACTGGAGCTGGAACTGTCTAACAGTGAATATGAAACTTCTGCGTTTTCACCAGTGTCTGAATCATCAGCGGACACTTTTGTCACGAGACCTCCAGCTTGACCATTCTCACTTAGAAAAGCGTTAATAACGGGTGCCGGGAAACGTGGAGCATTGTCATTAACATCAGAGATATGTACAGTTATAACAGTGCTGCTGGAAAGAGACGGAGTTCCTTCATCTGCAGCTGTAATTGTGATGTTATACAGAGAAACACTCTCTCTGTCCAGAGGTCCATCTACCACTAGAGAATAATGATTGTTATATGATGTCTCCAGTTTGAAAGGAAACGAGCCTTTTAGTGCACAGTGTACAATGCCATTTTTACCTCCATCTTTATCAGACACTGTGACTAAAGCAACTGCAGTTCCTGACTTTGTGTCTTCTTTCACACTTTCCAACAGAGGAGTCGTAACTATTTCTGGCACGTTGTCATTCTCATCCACAACTTCTATTAAACACTTTACAGTGTGTACTTTTAGGTGGAACGCCTTTATCTCTTGCCTGAACACGCAGTTCAATTGCAGGGTGTTCCTCGTAATCGATTTGACCTTGAACAACAATTTCCCCTGAGTTAGAATTAATACTAAACCGGTTCAGTTCATCGGTATTTCCATTTCCAAGAAATGAATATTGAATTTCACTGCTGATGCCCTCATCCAAATCACTGGCAGAAACAGAGATTATTTTGGTTCCGATCGGTGAGTTTTCCTTCGCTTTAACTTTGTACAAAGGTTTGCTGAAAATAGGTTTGTTATCGTTTACATCCATGACAATAACAACAATACTCAGTGTTCCAGATTTGGGAGGTTTTCCTCCGTCAATAGCGGTCAGTATTAAGTGAATAACAGCTTGTTTCTCTCTGTCTAAAGCTTTCTGTAGCACTAATTCAGCAGATATACTCTGTTGTCCGCTATGAATATCTACAGAAAAATATTCATTTGAACTGAGTTTGTAGTCTTTCAGTGAATTACTGCCAACATCTGAGTCCTTTGCAATTGGAAGAGGAAATCTGTCCCCTTCGTGTGCGTTCTCTGTAACATTGAGAATATACGTGCTGTCCGGAAAATAAGGAGCATTGTCATTGACATCCAATATTATAATTTCAAGCCGGTAAAGTCTGTGAGGATTCTGAGCAAGAGCTTCTAAATTTAACGCGCATTTCTGATTACTGCCACACAATTCCTCACGATCAATCCGGTCTTTGACAAACAGCGAGCCCGTTTTCACATTTACATCAAAATACTTTGCATTGGATCCAGGCATAATCTGAAACATGCGTGATTCTAGTTCTTGAGCACTGATCTTCAGGTCTTTTGCTATATTCCCGATCACAGTTCCCTTATTTACCTCCTCGGAGATGGAATAAACAATCTGGCCAAGCGAAGATTTCCATAAAGACAGAAATAAAACGATCCAGAAGCCGTAAGATTCTGTAACATCCATGATTGTGCAGCAGAATGTCCTGCGATTATTTACTGTAAAAACGATTAAAACAAGCAAACAGACCTCTCTCGACACAATCCGACATCACGACGCAGAAGCTACTCTAAGCCTTGGTTATTTACACGCCTTCAACGCATTTCCTCTTGTTCTGATGCTGTAAAGGAGGAGCTCAGATAACTCTCAAAGTCATGGTCTGCAGTGCCACCACGAGTTGTAAAAGTGGAGAGACAATGAAGTCACTTCATTATTTTTTCTTAAACAAAAGAGTGAACCAAACGTATCACCTCCTAAATTAAGTCCAATCTAAGCCTTCACATCTACGCAATCATTACGAAACAAAAATAAAAAAGTGTAAATAGGATAGAATAGAAAATATTGAGAAGGAATATTCGACGTCGCTGACACTGTCCATGGTACTGAAGTTATTTGGCTTTTTAAATACAAAAAGGATATAGTTAAGCCACGAAACAAACTAAAATCAACAAACAAACAGCAATATGGTGTCAAAAGATAATTGTTTCAACATGCAATAAATAAATAAAATAAAATAAAAAATAAATTGCAATATAAAATAAATAAAAAATACATAAATATTCGCTGTCTTGCAGTGTACAAAAGCAAAGTCTCCGAGAAAGTAAAAAAGCAGTACAAGCAAATATCTATATGATAAAATCAAGTCAGGCTGCACAGTGATACGAAAATAAATGTCCCAAGAGTCACGAGAAGCTGAAATGACCCAATAACTCACAAAGCTAAAATGTATAATTTCAACAACATGTGAAAAATTCGTGGAAATATTACTTTTTATCCACTTTATCAACAGCATCCAGTATTTTACTTGTTAACGTCAGTTTGGGTGTGCATTAACTTTTATTTTTTAAACACTTGAAATATTGGGGTGGGGGGGGGTAATTTCCTTCTATTTATTTTTAAACATCTAAACGAAAAAAATAAAGAAAACTTAACATAAACATTGTTAAAAAAATACATTTGTAAGTCAAACGCAATAGAAGTGAACAAATATCCAACGTCTTACCTTCTCAGTGCTCGGAAGGGTTTGCGTGCGCGTAAAAGTATCTTCTCCATTAATGCTGATCAGTTCTGCGTCTGCTGGCGGAAATGGCGAGGGGAAAACGACTACATCACTCTTTATCGTGTCGGAACTAAAACACACGTCGTACTGTTGTGTGGATTTATTGAAGGACCAGCTTCCGTCTGGATGTGTGCTGATCACTGGAGCGCTGTACCTGCTGAAACTGCTGTCTGTCCTGTAGCATTTAACTGCTATCAAACCCACCAGACTCAGTAAAAAGATGACTGATACTGAGACAATAGCGATGAGCAGATACAGATTCAGATCTGAAAAACTCTCCTCTTTAACAGGAACTTCTCTGAATGATGTCTTTATGTCATCCAGACTCTCAACAACCACAACATCCATGGACATAGTCGCTGAGAGTGATGGCTCTCCATTATCAGACACTGTGATAAGAAGTGGGTGAGTTTTTAAGTCATTGTCACTCATTCGTCTCTTAGTCCTTATTTCTCCAGAGCTGCTTCCAATGCGGAAGAGATTCGTTCCTTTGGGTTCAGTTAGATGATAAGACAGAAGTGCGTTATATCCAGAGTCAGCATCAGCAGCTCTGATCTTGGCTACAAAGTATCCCGCTTCAGCAGAGTAGGGAATGTTCTCACTATTAACTGATCCAGGTTCAGAATACGGCGGTAAAATAACCGGACTGTTGTCATTCTCGTCAAGAATAAACACATGTACTGATAAGTTACTGCTTAGTGATGGAACACCTGAGTCTGTCGCCTGAACGACGAACTGAAATGACTTAAGGTCTTCGTAGTTAAATGATTGTTTACTGTACAACTGAATATTTCTCCACTCACTAAAGAGTTTATATGATCAGTGTTGTTATCACAGAGACCAACGAAATTACTGGAGTTGGAACTGTCTCTGCTAATTATAGTGAATACGAAACTTATGAGTTTTCACCAGTGTCTGATATCTGGATCAGCTGGGCACTTTTGTCACTGACCTCAGCTATAATGGCACCTGCTGGACTGTTTTCCTTTAAATATACGTTCTTCACAGCTTCTGGAAAGCATGGCGCGTTGTCATTCACATCAGATATATGAACTGTGATAACCCTGGTACTAGAGAGTGAAGGATTCCCTTCATCTGAAGCTATTATTGTGATATTATAATTCGCAATTTCTTCTCTGTCCAGTGGTCCATCTACAACTAAAGAGTAGTAGTTTTTATACGAGGACTCGATCTTAAACGGCACCTGACCTACAACATTGCAGTGCAATACTCCATTTTTACCTCCATCTTTATCAGAGATTGTAACTAAGAGCAACTGCAGTTCCTGACTTTGTGAATCTTCTTTCACACTCGTTCCAACAGAGGAGTCACTATCAGCTCGGGTGGCATTGTCATTTCATCCATCAACTTCTATTAACACCTTACACTGTGAACTCTTAGGAGGGTGGCCTTTATCTTTGGCCTCCACCCTCAATTCCACAGCAACATTTTCTTCATAATCTATATTACCTTTAACTGTTATAAGTCCGCTGTCGTGGTTAATTGAAAATAAATCTGATGCTTTGCTATTTCCTTGCTTAACAATAGAAAATGTTATATTACTATTTATTCCCTCATCTAAATCCGAGGCGGAAAGAGAGATGATTTGGGATCCCAGAGCAATATTTTCGTTCACTTTCACTTTGTAAAGAGATTTGCTAAAAACTGGGGAGTTGTCATTAAAATCCAAAACATTAACGGTTATTTCTAATGTTCCAGACAATGCGGGTTTCCCTCCATCAACAGCAGTCAGTGTTAGATGAATGACAGGCTGTTTTTCTCGATCTAAAGCTTTAATTAGAACCAGTTCGACAGTGACACTCTGTTCAACGTTCTGCACATCCAGAGAAAGGTGCTCGTTGGGACTGAGCTTGTAGGTTTTAACCGCATTGTTGCCCGAGTCTGGATCTTCAGCCAAGGGAAGAGAAAATGTATCTCCAAGAGACGAGACTTCCGTTATATTCATTATCTGACTGCTAATCGGAAACGACGGCGCGTTATCGTTGATGTCAATTATATTTATTTATATTCTATACTGTATATGCTCAATGGATTATGGGCCATTGCTTCTAAAAGCATCGTGCATTTCTGATCAATAGAACAGAGCGATTCTCGATCAATTCGATTATTCACAAACAGAGTCCCAGTCTTTAAATTCACCCCAAAATACCTTTTGTTGGTTCCATACACAATCTGAAACATGCGAGGTTCCAGTTCCTGCACATTGATGTTAAGATCTTTTGCTATATTCCCAATAATGGTTCCCACATTCACTTCCTCCGAGACGGAATATGCAATCTGACCGGAAGATAAAGTCCAACAATAAGACAGCAGAATCGCAGTCCATATAGATCTAACATAGTGATTCATCGCTGCGTAAAACCAACTATTCAAGATTTAAACGAAACAAATAAACACTGGACCAAAACAAACAAAACCAGCTCGAATGTGGTTCACTACACAACCGCAGAGGACACCGCTGATTTGAGGTTAAGATTGGTGCTTTGGAAGGAGTAGACAGACATACACGTAACCCAGTCATTTTGGTATTGCACAAATTTCACGGTTAACAGCGGCTCCAGGTGGTTTCTAATAGAATACCAGTGTGCTATTAATGTTGCTCCGGGAACAGCTTCAAGTAAAAAGCACATAGAAACTCTGTAAAGTGTATTTTTTCAAACGCACTTCCACGACATAATAGAATAGAGAGGAAAAGAAGGGCTTGTGTGATTAGATTATCTTAAATATCAGGTTAACTGTCTACTGTAAGTTTCGACAGTGAATAGGCCTATCTACAACATAATCAAGCTTAAACATTTTGCAAGCGATAATATACACGGATAAATAAACAAATCAGCAGATCCGTAAAGCAGTTAACCTTAGCTCAGTGTGTTTATGTTTAAATCATTAACAAAAACTGTAATGATAAAAAATCCAGTTGCATAAGAGAAGATATACACAATGAAAACAACTGTCGCTGTCCAGTGAGAAGTCCTGAAATTCAAACTGGAACTCTGCTTTAGAGATCTTTTAAGAAAATAACGAACATACGAAAGAAGAAGAAGAAAAAGAAGAAGCATTTGAACACGTGTTTTATGAAAACTTTTATGGACTAATTTTAATTGCAGTAAAAAAAATATAAACAAAGCAAAGCTCTATAGCACATTTTGTACTCAATCCTGCAACTGGATCATTTTTACATTGAAATAAATAAAATACAATAAAATAAAATAAAACTGTGACACCCAGGGCATAACATTATTTTGAATATTTTATATCAATGAGTGAAATAAATATAATTCAATTTAGTACGTTTTAAAACATATTTATTTCACTGCGTTTCTCAAAGCCATTCAGTTCTGAATCCTCCAAGTTGTTGCGCGCCCACAAATCACGGTTTTAAACACTGTTTACACTTAGGATTTATATGAAATGTGAGTTGCAAACTAAATTTAAAATGAAAAGACTATAAAACAGCTATTTTGTCACAATTAGTGGAAAGCGTGAAAATAATAAAACAATCATCTATCATTGGTGCAACTTGCAACATCATGATATTACATTTCAGCAAAATGCATCCGGATTGGTTTCGAATGTAAAAATATCTTAAAGTATAATACAACAATACCACAATCAGATTTTTAGCACAAATAATAATATAGCTATATCTATCTATTTTTATTCCTACTACCATTTGTAATCTTATGAAAGACACAGAGTTTGAACATATAATGACAATTAAATGTAATGACAGCTAAACAACTTCGTAAAGCTTGAAAATTTGTTTCAAATAAATAATATTACATAAAGAGAAATCGCCATCGTCTTACCTTCTCGGTGCTCGGAAGGGTTTGCGTGCGCGTAAAAGTATCTTCTCCATTAATGCTGATCAGTTCTGCGTCTGCTGGCGGAAATGGCGAGGGGAAAACGACTACATCACTCTTTATCGTGTCGGAACTAAAACACACGTCGTACTGTTGTGTGGATTTAGAGAAGGACCAGCTTCCGTCTGGATGTGTGCTGATCACTGGAGCGCTGTACCTGCTGAAACTGCTGTCTGTCCTGTAGCATTTAACTGCTATCAAACCCACCAGACTCAGTAAAAAGATGACTGATACTGAGACAATAGCGATGAGCAGATACAGATTCAGATCTGAAAAACTCTCCTCTTTAACAGGAACTTCTCTGAATGATGTCTTTATGTCATCCAGACTCTCAACAACCACAACATCCATGGACATAGTCGCTGAGAGTGATGGCTCTCCATTATCAGACACTGTGATAAGAAGTGGGTGAGTTTTTAAGTCATTGTCACTCATTCGTCTCTTAGTCCTTATTTCTCCAGAGCTGCTTCCAATGCGGAAGAGATTCGTTCCTTTGGGTTCAGTTAGATGATAAGACAGAAGTGCGTTATATCCAGAGTCAGCATCAGCAGCTCTGATCTTGGCTACAAAGTATCCCGCTTCAGCAGAGTAGGGAATGTTCTCACTATTAACTGATCCAGGTTCAGAATAAGGCGGTAAAATAACCGGACTGTTGTCATTCTCATCCAGAATAAACACATTTACAGTCACATTACTGCTCAGAGGAGGAACACCAGAGTCTGACGCCATAATTTGAAAGTGTAAGGTTTTTACCTGCTCATAGTTGAATGTCTGCATGCTGTATATCTCACCAGTCACAGAGTTTATGCTGATTGCTGTCGATAACGGGACACTGCTGGGACTATCGAGTAATGAATAAGTTACCTGAGCGTTCTCTCCATAGTCATGATCTTGGGCAGAAACAGTCGCTATATGTCCGCCAGCTGGACTATTTTCTTTCACATAAACATTAATAGCAGAATCTTGAAATCGAGGCGCGTTGTCATTCACATCAGAAATATGAATTGCTATAACTGTGGTTTTTGATAGAGGTGGGGTTCCTTCATCTGTAGCCGTGACTGAAATATTATACTGTGCAGTTTCTTCTCTGTCAAGAGTCCCGCTTAAAACAAGCGAGTAGTATTTCCCCTGTGTGCTCTGTAATACAAAGGGAGATTTTTGGGGAATAGAACAATGCACTTTCCCATTTTTGCCCCCATCTTTATCTTGGACCGTGATAAAGGCAATTACTGTGCCTTGTTTTGCATCTTCACTATATTATCCAGCAGCGACGAGAGTGTAATGTCAGGTGCATTATCGTTGATGTCAAGTATCTCCACAAGGACTTTGCAATGAGATACAAGCGGAGTGTGGCCTCGGTCCCAGGCTTCCACGCGGATCTCGTACGCGTTGATGTCCTCATAATCCAAAGTGCCAGCAACTGTTATTTTCCCCCGTGGTGTTGTTGACTGCGAACTTATCTGCTATTCCTTTTTGGCCTTGCTTAAATTTATACACGACTTCACCGTTGAGACCCTCATCAGGATCAGTGGCATTAAGCTTTAGTATGGTAGTGCCAATAGGCGCGTTTTCTAAGACTTGAGCTTTGTACACAGTCTTGGAAAATACCGGTGCGTTGTCATTTATATCTAAAACATTAACAATAACAATTGTAGTGCCAGATCTCGAAGGTTTTCCTCCATCCACAGCAGTTAAAACCAGCTGGATTGTAGACTGTCTCTCTCTATCCAACGCTTTTTGCAACACCAGCTCTGGAGAAGGACCACTTTCTGCATCTGTATTCACTTCTAGGCTAAAAAACGGATTGTTTGACACTTTATATGCGGTAACTGAGTTGCTTCCCACATCTGGATCTTCTGCGCTAAGCAATGGAAATTTGGTTCCCGGTAATGTTAGTTCAGAAATTTGGATATATTGAGTTTTTTCGGCAAAATGAGGGGAGTTGTCGTTGATATCCGATATTTTTACTTCTATACTGTAAACATTTAAAGGATTATTAACAATGGCCTCCAGGCTTACTGTGCAAGTGTGAGCATCGGGGCACAGTTGTTCTCTGTCCATTGTCTCTTTCACAAAAAGAACGCCCGTTTTTAAATTCACGGCAAAATTATTCTTAGATGAAGCTGAAACAATCCTCAGCCCGCGCGAATCTAAATCATCCACTTTTAGATTTAAATCCTTAACTAGATTTCCAACAAATGTCCCCGGACTCACCTCCTCGGACACTGTATAAACAATCTGCCGCGACATCACATTCCCTGCTAGATAGGAGAGCAAGAATGTACGGAGAATCCACGATGCCATCGTTTCGGTGATCAAGTAGTTGTTCACAAATAGCGATTTGGTGAAGGTTTATCCAAAGAGGATAAAAAAACCTTGCCGTCTTAAATCTCCTTCTTCTGCAGATAACATGTATCCCCAACATGCAGCTCTTCAGTGCTTGTGTGTAAGGTGGAGCTCCACGGAAACACGACTTTATTTGGTTTGTTAGTGGATAGTGCCACCATATGGTCATCATACTGTACAGGGAAACGAGTTTGCATTCTGTCCCGGAATACGCACATTAAAGGCAAAACAATTTCGACGATATAAAGGCTATTTATATAAAAATACTTTGAATACATCTAAATCATGTTATTTTCCCTGACATATATTTGGGCCCTTTTTGTATATTTTATAATCAGTCATAATAAAATAACATTACAAAATGTTCAAAATTTATAAAGATATGTATTCTAAAATGTATTTAAGGAAATATATTTGTACATGTATTTTGGTCAAAATATTTATCTTTCATAAGCCTTTGACTGTTATTATAATACATTAGGCTATAGTTGTATAGTTCGTTCTCGAATACGCCCTAAACATTTTAAAGTGGACTAGGCTATTAGGCTTTTTCGACATTAGTACAGTTTTAATATAATTTGACATTTAAATGTTTGAACTGGACTGTATTTATTTTCTAAAATGCCTATATATTGTCCAGACGCGAAAAACACTATGTGATTGATTATCATCACTATAATGCAAAAAAAAAAGGTGGAAAAAAAAAATAAAAAATAAAGAAAACAACATTGGACCCCACTTGCTTAAAAAAATAAGAAATAATAAAATAATGATAAAATAATTCTCCAAAATGTTTTTTTTCTGTACCACGGAAGAAACAATGTCATTCAGGTAGGAACGAACGAGAGTGAGTAAATGATGACAGAATTTGCAGCTTTGGGTCAACTCACTTTATCCCTTCAAGTTCGCTAAACAGCCCCCTCTAGTGCCAGTGAGATGTATGACACTGCCAAAGAGATACTGACAGTACACGGTCAACAGGGCTGCAGGATTTCTCGTTTGCCTGTCTGTGTAATGGCAAATTAAAACAATGCTAAATCATATCCTTGACCTTGAGAGCATCCTAATTCATGTATTTTCATATTTTTTTTATTTATTCAGTAGTTGTTGAAAACATTGTGTTACTTGCATTATTATTTTTTTAGTGTTAAAAAAATCATGTAGCATATTTCTTTATCAGAGGATTGATTGATGATGTATTTTGATTGATTGATTGATTGATTGATTTATAGAAGTACTAAACCCAAAAAAGTGACACATGGAGAAAAGGCCACTACACTATGACTATATATTATATATTTTAAGTAAGTTTAAATTAACAAGTTTAATTTATTCTCATTCTATCTGTAATCTATTTAATAAATTGTTTGTGTACTGTGAAAAACATGTTTTAAATAAACTTCTCTAAATCTTTCTTGTACTTAACGTGGATGTTGCATGATCTTGGACTTCACACATTCATGTAGTTTCATTACATGGTGCTAAAAACATAAACAGAATGTTTTGTTCAAGATCTTGTTTTTATATATACAGTCATCAGATATATTTTTTATATATTTTTTTACTAGTGGTTGCAGGACACTATAGTTCATTTATGTAAGTGATGATAGCAAAATAAAGTAAACTGTGACATATTTTACCCAACAAAACATTCAATACAGTGAACTACCAGTAAAATTGATACAAATTTTGGACAAATATTATTCAAACACAGACCTGACCATGGTTTGCTTAAGTGTTTTTTTATTTGTTATTATTAATTAATTAATGAATTAATTAATTAATTAATTAAGCTCCAGAAAATCAATAATGTGGTGGCGTTGAAAGGATTTTTGACAGTTACAGATTTAAAAACAAAATGGTAGAATACAAGAACCCTAAACTCTAACACACACACACACACACACACACACACACACACACACACACACACACACACACACACACACACACACACACACACACACACACACACACACACACACACACACACACACACACACACACACACACACACACACACACACACACACACCACACACACACACACACACACACACACACACACACACACACACACACACACACACACACACACACATCCATAGATAAATAAATAAACATTTTAGAAACAGTTCTTCAGGACAATATGATTTTTAATAGAACTGTTTTACTATGTTCACAATATGTAAAGAAACTTTAAAGAACCATATTGTTTAGAATGTTGACTACAAATACAAATAATAATTTTACTTTGTTTATTCAAGGGGCAAGAAAGTAGTGTATTGTTTTTTGACTTGGTCACAACACTTGACATTTTTGGATCGTCTACAACAATGAAAAAAATACATGTAAAAAAATGCAGTGATGGCAGACTTGATGTTGCGTGTGTTTGTAGTTGACACTTTGACCTCAACTTCTTCTTCTTACAGAACATGTAAAAGCAGTATAGCACAAAGTGGTGCATTTCACCTGAAGACACCCACAGAGAAACAACAATTATCATCTGTATGCATCAGATAGATCTGAGAGTACTTATGGCAACATGAACTCCACTGAAACACAAGAGATGGACAGAGACAATGAAGAGGATGTGGTGATCTATGCCAATGCAGATGTTATAATTAACAACGATGGCAGAACAAGGGTCGAGGACTCAGATACAAGAGACTAATACTTCAAAACACAGGTGCAGACTCTTCTCATTATGTTAAGAAATACTAACACAAAGAGAGACATTTTCGAAAAACATTTCTTTCTTGTCTGTCATTTTTAGGAAGTGTGAGGAGCAGAATGTACGGAGCAGCTGCAGTGTATTCAGTGCTGTTGTGTGTTCTGTTGACTGTCATCATAGTGCTATGTGTCCAGCTCACAACTCACTACAGAGACTCACTACTGTCAAACTGTGATCAAGAACTTTAGAGATGAGTTTCAAAACAAGTATAAAGACCTCATGAAAGAGATTAACCAGTTACAAAAAGAGACAAACAAAAGAGACCAATTACTAATTGAGAATATAAATAATTAAATGTAACAAAAATAATGGAACCCAGTTAGAAATCAAGACTGCCAACCTCATGGAAGAACTGAGCACTGAGAATAAAAACTCAGTTACATAAACTGGTCCAAATCCAATATGACCTCGTTGACTTATAAGCCATGTTTTGTTCATTATTATCCAATACAATTCTCATAATCAGTATGATATCACAAAATCACACAGAAAGCAACAATGAAAATCTAAATCTGATCTGCTGATTCAGGTTGTGGAGGTCTGATGAGTTCAAAAATGTTTTTTTTCGTAACAACTCATTACATTAAATGTGTGTTTATTTGGAATATATGACATTGTCTCTGAAACACCATGACATACTGTATATGTGATGTGTCTTTTAATGAATTACTTTTGTATGTTTAAAATGTTCAGTGTTTTGTAATGCCATTTTTCAGATAAAATATTTGATGCGAAATTTCAATTTCAAATTTGTTATCCAAACAGAACAAAAAAAAAAGTGAAATTTCTGTTATTTTTAGGAAGTAAAATATACGGAGCAATGAGTGCTGTTGTGTGTTCTGTTGATTCTTTGTTTTAGGTAAAATCAGCAAAACGTGTATTTTGTGTGCAGGAGGACAGACATTTGGTATTAGCCTTTACATGCTTCAAACTAATATGTATTAATAGATCATGCTGTAAAAAATAAATGGTTGAGAAATGTTAAAAATCCAAGCAACGTAATGTGTTTAAAATGAGAGAAATGCTCGAACTATTCTCCTAATCCTTTGTCTTGTCAGTTTGAATATGTTTGTTGACTAAATGCAAAATGCCTCATTCACGTAATACATTTTTCAAGACAACAACAGATTTCTTGTTCAGCAAATTTCATTTAGTAACACAATAAATTGATTAGACACTTAATAAATCTTCACTCATAAAAAAACAATCATCCTTTAAAGCACATATATCTAGTATTTAGTTTTAAATGGTTGAAGATACTGACGATCAACGAATGTTAAACGTTGAGCTCTTTACATCACAACACAACAAATAAACAATAACAACAAAATAACAACAGAAGTTTAAATTAAGTCAGCAAACAGCAAAGCAAGAACCCTTTAACAGTAACCAAATTAATTGACCTTACATCATTTGACGGATTCTGTTGGCCAGACGTGGATTTTTAGGTAGTTGCAAGAAAATTGCATTTTTGAAAAATGTTTGGATGTTCATTTATTATTGTTTATTATTATTATTTTAGCTCTGTCTACATCACTCAACATAGTGAGGACCTAGTTTAAATAAAAGAAGCAAGCACGTATGCAGAGAACTCGAGACGACTTACAGCAAATTATAATAAAACAATATAACACTGGACTTATAATCATGAGATGGAAATATTTGACAAATGTTGGCTGTGGTTTTGTTTTTAGGACAGAGACAGTGCACTCTAAAATAAACATTCTAACTTTGTTTCACTCTAACACACACTGTTATATTATTCACAAAGAAAAATGCTGAGCAAAGAATTCTGAAATTCATGTATGTTACTTTTAGGAAGTGACTTTACGTGTTGCAAAGCCACAAACCAGCTATAGCGTGCATGTGGTCAGATAGAGCGATACAGAACTGCAAACTGCACTGTCAGGCTATGCATAAGTAAAATAAATGTCTCAATCTAACTTCTCCTGCTTTCCTGATTCTCTGACCGGAAGCATATTTGGCCGCCTCACAGTTGTAATTTAAATGTAGTAAGCTTTGCTACACAAACACACCTGAACCAGCTAAAGGTGTTCGGGGCTATATATAGGTGTGTTGCACACAAATGCCACTCTCCAGGAGTATGCATTACACAGTATCAGCAGAATGTCCCTCCTGCTCGTTCAAGACCCTATCAGAATCCACAAGGTGTGTTTATCCTTGAACTGTAACTGTAATAAATACACACAGTCAAAGTATAGAAGCACAATTAAAAACACATCACAGATAGTATTGGGTATTTTAAACATTATAATATATTTTTAAGAATATCATGTATGTTTTATAACTATACCTTTAATTAGAAGTTTGATGCGATATCCTATACTCATTTGTATGTGAATCTGCATGTGTTTCTAAAAGAAAGAGTTAAAGCCAGAATTGGACAGTATGTGTTGGGGAGGTTAAAAAAGGTGTGCTTCTCAAAATCAGAAGAGATGGAGGTGTTGTCATAGCAACTGTTTCTATGGAGACAGTGTTGCCTAGGTCAGCACCAATGAAGTGGTGTGTTTTGTCAGTATGTGATCATATGTTCTCTCACTCTTACAATACAAACACCTCAGAAATATACTGTAAAAGCTTTTATTCACATTGCAGTATTTACAGGCAAAGGGCAAATCATAAAGTCCAGCATGGGTACAGAGGCATTGTTTACTGTTTGCATAAGGACATTTCGCAAGTAAGGCAACAGAAATACAAATACTGAACTTAGATGAAATTGTGACGATAGTATTATTAACATCATTCTGTTTTTTTAGCATTAAAAAAATCAGGCACACTTTTCTCTGCCCTAAAGCAAACAGCTAAAGGCACAGCATGTTTACTTGTGTCATTTATCTCTAAATTCTCACATCTGCTGCCAGGTACTTTCATTTGAGCTGTCATTATTCAGAAAGTAAGTTAAACTGAATTACATGGCTGCCAATACTAATGGCATCTTGTAATGGTAACTGGATGTGTCAATCTAAATACAAATCACATGTTTCAAGTGACCTATATTGCTGTTTTCTCTCTTTCTCCTTGTTCATCCTACACCACTTTTTCTTGCACTACTGTCATTCCTTTCCACCTTCCCACTCACTTCAGTAGCTGACACATTGTTTTAATACAAGGAAAGAATAGAGATTACATTTCTGTCATGATATAAGTAAATCTACAAAATTATATGATTAAATTGCTGAATATATCACCACAAATAATAAATGCTTAAAGCATTGCACTGTCATCATATATAAGAAGCAGCATTAAATACATTAACAAGCATTTTTTATCTCAATTTCATAATACAAAACAATATAAACCTCAAAAACGTATGTAAACAAGGCCAAAAAATGACACTGAATAGCAATTTGATAGTACAATTGTTGATTCTTGTACAAACAATATCTATAGGTTTATATTGGTGTTTTCAATGTGGCAAGGTTAATATTCTGGCTACATATATCTGCAAAAAGGTAGATTAATAAATGTTTTAAACCTTTTTGTTGTTTTCGCACCTAGTACAATAGGTTTGCACTATTATATAATCATTTATTTTATGCCTCCTTGATTTTCAGTCAAATTTTGGCACATCCCTGTGACAGATGCCATACTGATGTAATGGTAACTCTTTACAATGAGGTCATATTTATTAACATTGATTAATGCCATAGCCAACATTAATTAACAATGAGCAAAGACGTTTTCTATTGTATTTATGAATTTTTTACATAAGTTCATAAAAAATTCAACTGTTCATTGCTAATTTATGGTAGATCATGTCTATAATATTACTATATTACAGTAATATTAATATAATATTACAATATACAATATTAAATACAACTTTTGATTTTATGCAACCCCTAAAGCGAAAATTCGGTGGTGGTAGGAAATAATATTTTTCGATTTGTTTTGCATTCCCTCGCAGAGATATTAGCTTTCCTTCGCAAAATTTTTGCTTTCCCTCACAAAGATATTTGCGTTCTCCCACAAAACCAGGCAAAAGGTTTGCAAGAGAACGCAATTTTTTTGTGATGGAATGCAAAAGTGTTGCAAGACAAAGCAAAAAATGTACTTCGCAAAAAAATGTACTCCCACCCCGAATTTATTCCACCACCATGTCCCTTTAGGGGCTCCATATGATTTTTATATTGAATTAGTATACGTTGCAATTAACATTAACTAAGATTAATAAATGTTTTAGAATTGTTAGTTTATAAAACTAATGTAAAGTAAAACCTTTTTGTAAAGTGTCATTCGTGTGATTAATACTCTTTGTAGCATTTGTCTAGGATTTCGAATAATGTACTTTTTAATGCTTTTTAATGTTTTAGGCCATTTATGGTATTTGGTATGGATAAAAATAAACATGAATCATGTGCACCACATAGCTGGCAAACCAGTGTTTTTAGGTATAAACTATGCCTGGCTCATTAGATTGTGCTCATCTGATCACAGCTTTCTCATCAGCTTGTTTTAACAATGTAAAAATACAGCATCATTAATACCAGAACCCTTTAACAGTCTTGACTCTTTTCATCTCTTTACCAGCTGTTTTGTAGTTCATATCTTACTAGAACCAGACAGCTGAAAGTCCAGCTCTTCTTGTAGTCATGAAGCATCACTTCTATCTTTGCTCTGTAGCAGAGTATGTTAGAAGTCTTTTAGATACAAAAAGTCCATCTTGTTTGTCTCAGCCATGCAAAGTCATGCTCAATGTGGTTACAAGTGGCTGATATGCAGTTGTTAGACCCAGCCTTAAATCACCACAAAGCCACACTGAATGTCTCTCTCTGACATAATGTTGGTCTTGAAAGTCAGTTGAAAGTTCATTCTTCTATTAGCCAAAAAGGCAACACGAGGAACACGAAGCTGGAGAAGACGTGATGGTCAAAACAACTCAATAGAAGTAACTGAATAATAATCTAAGTTGTGTGTTTCTTTATGCCAAGTCTGACACAAGCATCACAAGAGCGTGGGAAATAATAAGTAATATAAATGTAATGATTAATATTACAAATGAATACAAATATGAAAGACTATTAAAATGCTCTCTTGAAGCTACACACAGAGGTGTTTGAAAACTTGGATTCTTCACAGTCTTCGAATCGAATGAATCCCTGAAAAACGGTCAAACAGAAGATCAATCTGTCTCTCACGGACAGTGAGCCTGGTGTGGAAGGTTGTAATCCATCAGTCAGCATGTCCAGATCACGGTAAATCACTGCTTGACTCCTGGCAATAGACGGAAACATCGTTAATCAAACAAGCACATACATGTTGACATTTTGCATTCTATCTTATCTATCTATCTATCTATCTATCACTATTTTGCTCATTATTTATCTGCATGCCTTCGGTTTACCCTTTAAATAATTGCTCCATCCTTTTACCCATAAAGTTTTTGTTTTGTTTTTTTCTGGCCAAAACATATTTTAAATACCTGCAAAATACATTTTGTAAAAAGCACAGAGTAATACTTTTTATTATTATTTTTAAATGGAAAATGCTGTTTGTTTTAAACCTTCAGTGCCAAAATATATTTGCACTTAATCAGTGGGTAAGAAAATATATTTCCAATCATAAAAATACATTTTAGTTAACTGCAAATATATTTTGGACAACATATTTATTTAGATTGAAAATATATTTATATAAAGACCAAAATATATTAAAAAGAATTTAAAAATATATTTAAAAATTATGTCAGTAATATTTATATTTTGTAAATTTTAAAATGCATTTAAAATATATGTAAAACACACACACACACACACACACACATTATGGTTTACGGGGACTTTCCATAGGCGTAATGGTTTTTATACTGTACAAACGTATGTGCTATTGCCCTACACCTACCCTACACCTAAACTTAGCCCTCACAGGAGACGGTGCATTTCTATTTTCCCTCAAAAAACTCACTCTGTATGATTTATAAGCGTTTTAAATTATGGGGACACTGAAAATGTCCTCATAAATCACCTTCTCCTTGTAATACCTATGTCATACCCATGTCATTATACAAATTTGTGTCCTCATAAACCACATAAACATGCACACACACACACACACACACACACACACACACACACACACACACACACACACATATAATAAGTTAATTTATTTAGAGACAGCACAGGAATCACTCTAAGACAGATTTGAGACTTTTCTTTAATTTGATTGTTTCATATCATAAAAAGAGAATCGTCCTATCACTCATACCACATCAACGCTGTAAAAAGGTGCAAAATTCTCACTCTCAGCATCTCTGTCTCACTCTTCCTTTACTTCACACACCATTGCGTGTCATATTCGTTCTCCCACTCATCTCCAAATATAAACACATACTGACGCATTAACACTAGCGGTCCAACTTTTTATATTATTAATATGAAAAAATATATATTTTGTTGCTGGTTATTAGTTACAGTAGACATTTTTTGCACTTTTAGTTTCTTTTAATCAACAGGTCATTTTTTATAATTCAGGTTTACTCTTATTCATCACATTAACTATTAAATTATCACTAAAGTTTGAGAATCAATAAGTGTCCAGATACTTCATTTGAACTGTATATGCATTATTTTATCATTTAAAACCAAATAAACCTATTTGTGTGAAATGTTTTGCTTAAAAAATTTCTTAAACTATGTTTATTTATGTTCGGTTATGTAATGCAATTACAAGCAATCAATTTTTGAATACTTTTTGGGGTCACTGTATGTGCATATGAGTACATACAAGTCTAAGTGCATCTACATTACCTGTAAAGTGGAAGACCTTGAAGCACTGGTCTCAGTGAGTGCAGCACTTCCTGGGATGCTGGACACAATGAACCCTGTTCCATTTGAAAGGGGCTGCCGCACCACCACCTTCCCTTTTCTAGTCTCTGCCAGAAACAGACTGTACCAGTAGGCATCACTAGAGATGAGAGTAGAGTCAGCAATGGTGGAAGAGTTCCTCTGGCTGATGATGCTGTTCCTACCCTGAGGAGCTGCTTGTGAGGGTTTGGGTCCTTGACATTTCAGCACGATGATCACCAGGATGGTTATGAGCAGAAGAAACAACACCGACCCAAAACCGATCAGCAAATACAGGTTGAGATCGGTGAACAAGTCGTATACGATAGGCACCTCTGTGGTTTCAGTAAACTGCGTGACCACTAGCTCCACTGTGGAGATCTTGATGGTCACCGTGGCTGAGCGAGGAGGATCTCCGTTGTCTCTGGCTATGATGACCAGGTGCTGATGTCTGGGGTCTCTGTAACTGAACATGCGAGTGGTTCGTATCTCGCCGTTGTACTGGTCGAGGCTGAATAGCGTGGTATCGGTGATCTGGAGGAACTGATACGTTATTCGAGAGTTCTGCATGGAGTCGGCATCCAACGCAATGACCTTGGTGACCAGGGATCCTTTATCGCTCGACCTCGGGATTACTTCTTCTATAGCAGCACCTTGCGGACGCCATGGAGATACTATGAGCGGCGTGTTGTCATTTTGGTCCAGGATGATGATGTGTACGGTCATGTTACTGCTAAGAGGAGGAAGTCCTGAATCTCTAGCTTCGATGTGAAACAGAAACTCCTTCTCTCTTTCGTAGTCAAATGTGCGTAATGCGTAGAGGTTGCCGTTCTCGGGATTGATGGAAAACAGCATGGACATCGAGGTGTTGGAGATATCCTTTTCTATGATGAAGTAAACAATAAACTGATTTTCGTGCAAGTCTGGGTCATGGGCTGTTAAGGAGGCGAGCAAAGCCCCAGGCTCATTGTTTTCCATTAGATGAATGGTATAGAAGGATTGAGGGAACGTTGGGGCATTATCGTTGTCGTCTTGAACTGTAAGACTGATTGTTTCGTTATCAGTCAAAGGAGGGGTTCCTCTGTCGGTCACACAAATTGTGATATCATAACTGTGTTTGAGCTCACGGTCAAGCGATTCGGTGACTATTAACTCAAAAAAGTCTTCGGATGACTTATTAAGCGCAAATGGTAAAATCTCAGCATTGTGGATGGAAAGAACAAACTTACCATTATCTCCAGTGTCCCTGTCACTCACACTGATGACAGCGATCACTGTTCCTACAGGGTCATTTTCTTTAATCGAACTCTGAAAAGATGTTATTGTAATCTCAGGATGGTTATCGTTTAGATCAGTGATGAACACCAAAATTTTACACTGACCAGAAAGCGGATTCACAGCCTTGTCCTTGGCTTCAACGTACATCTCAAAGCTCTTTACTTCTTCAAAGTCAATCACGTCTTTTACTCTTATTTCTCCACTGCTGGGATCCAAAGAGAACTTTTCTTGTGTTTTCTCTGATGTGTATAAAGTGAAGGAGTATGTGATCTCCGCATTGACTCCCTCATCCAAATCGGTTGCAGCCAGCTGCATAATCAGTGTCCCGATTGGTGCATTTTCAATGAGGTCAACCGAGTAGACTTGTCGATCAAACTGAGGGGCGTTGTCATTGGTATCCAGCACTTGAACGATAAGGGTGGCCGTACCTGAGCGCGCAGGTACGCCTCCGTCCACGGCGGTGAGGGTTAGTGTATGAACGGCTTGTTTTTCTCTGTCTAAACTCGCTTTAAGCACCAGGTCGACGTATTTAGTCCCGTCACTTCCAGACTGGATTTCAATCGTAAACGTGTCGCTGTCACTCAGATAATAAGTCTCGATTGAGTTTTCTCCGACATCTGCATCCACCGCGTTTGTTAAAGAAAATCTCTCTCCAGGTGTTGCTGATTCTGAAATATCGAGCGGTATTCTCTCCCTTCTGAACTGAGGCGCGTTGTCATTGATGTCCATAATTTCTAATTCGATATTAAATATGCGTATTGGACTCTCGATTATCACGTCCATCTTGAGGAAGCAAAACGATGATGTTTTGGCCGGGCATAAATACTCACGGTCAATTTTCTCAGCGATAAACAGTTCTCCAGTGTTTTCGTTTATTTCGAGGTATTTCTTGCTATGGATGTAATCCAGCTTTACCTTTCGTTCCAACAGACTGTGCGCGTCAAGGCCTAAATCCGTGGCGATATTTGCGACCACTGTGCCCGCTGGAATTTCTTCAGGGATGGAGTATCTTGTTACAGCCGAGGCGAGACTCCACATCGCGGAGAGGACGACAAAAGCGAGCTGCCTTCTCCTCCACGGATCCATTGCAGAGCGCATGTCAGTGCTCTCACTGTCTTTCACAAGAAATATAGCAGTGTGTTCCAAAACGAATCGAGGTTAGCTGGTGTTTGGATTCTCGAAAACATCCAGAGCATCGCCATAGCGCCGTGCCGTGGATCCCGCCCGCTGATCAGATTCAGCTGAGCTTCAGTGCTGCTCTCTCTGCCTCCGTCCAACAGAAAGCCAAGCATGGCTGTTCTCGCATCCTCCCCTTAAAGAGAATATCAGCAGTGCAGCGAAATCGTGTGAAGATAAAAGTTGCATTAAAATATATTGTAGGCTATTTATTTATATTTAGGTTATTATAAAAAAGGGTTATTTGTGAAAGAATAGTATTTTCTGCTCTACGTTTAAAATTACTTTTGACTTTGTTGCGAAATACCGAAACTCTTTATTAATGTAATTAATGAGAGTGTATGTATAATGTATAATTTGGCTGCAAATGTTGAAAGTAAGCTTTATTAACAAAGTAATAAATGTATTGACATTTAAAGTACTTTTAGTTATTTTTTCTCGACAAATGAAAAGGAAGTTCAGCACCATGGACAGATCTATAGTGTGCCACGTATATATATATATATATATATATATATATATATATAATTAAAACATAAACTGTGTGAATACCCTTAATACATGTTGATTTAATGTTGCACATGTATTTATATTCTATCTATTTGTTTCCTTTTATTAAAATAACCCTTCATCATCTAACACTAACTCTCGTTCTCTATTATATTCTATTTCTAGTCTATTTATTGTTTACGCTTTCTATTTATTATTATTTAAAAAATAAAAATAGAAAAGCTTGCTGTGTGTACTATCTGGGACTTGTCACAGCACTCACATATTGTTGCTATTTTGTTGGTTTGATTGCTTCTATTGTATACTCACTTGTAAATTGCTTTTGATACAAGCATCTGCTAAATTATTAAATGTAAATTTTAATTATAAAAACAAATAAAGTCACTTTTAAAGTCAAACTTTTGCCCTCCAACTTTTTTCATTTTATTCTAACTGTCCTTTTTTCTGTCATTGGTATATGTAGCAGAAAGTGTGAAGAGATAAGAGATGCGTTTTGTTATATTGTCATGCTCTTAATGTTTCTTGTCATTTTGGCAGAGCAAGAACCACTGCAGTGGAAAACCTACCCTTTTTAAACAAGACAGACAAAAGGGTTACATTAAATCAATTATAATAATATTCTTTATTCTGTACATTTTGGTAACAAGAGGGATATAAAATAGGAAAATATTGCCTTTTATTCTTATCAATATGGATAATTTAAATAAAAAATAACTGCAGATAACAAAAATAAAAAGCAAAAATGAAATGATTCTCAGAGCACTTTTAAATCATGTTCGTTGCCAAATCATATAATACATATTAATCCAACTAAAATATACACAACTATATACAGAAAGTGACCTACATGTGAAACTGGAAAAATCATTTGAAAAAATCATTGGTTATTACTGCGTCCTCTTGATTGTTATTGTTTGGCTTTTTCTTTTTGCCAAAAGTTGAGAATGAGTTGCAGACTTCAATGTCCCCATTGTTTGCCAGTTTGAGTGTACAGAGTGTCGACGATGTTCCGGGAATGTAAACATTATGTTGATAGTCTGCTGGGGGTTGAATTGAATCCTGTTGATTGTAACGTGTCCATGAACGATTTGGAAAACCTCCACCCTTAGATGAGGTCTTATAGTCTGTTTTAAATGACAAAGAAAAAATGGTTGGTTAAACAATTCCGTTAAACCATAAGGAACCTACTGTATATATGAAGCTGGTCTTCTTAGGCATGATATATATAAAGATTTTACCATGCATGTGATTTCCCCAGGTCCAGTACTGCGGCACAGATGTGTAAGCATAGTAGTCTGAGTCCTGAATCAGTCTGTGCTGAAGTGTCCTACCTGTGTTTATTGGAGTATGGCTAGAAAAATAAAACATGGACACGTCAGATGCTTTGTACATGTGAGTGAGAGTGAAGGGGGAGGACCGAGAAAGAGAGAGAATCAGCTTTAACTTTAATCACCTTTTGTACGCATAATTGAGCTGGTTCTTGGTCAGGGTTTGGTCTTTGTTGCCCTGTTTGAGCTGCAAAGGAAACAAAACAAAAAAAGAGTTAAAATATTTACTACACGTACACTTCAGAGGTTAAAGAATGTACTATAAAACATAATGCCAAGAAGAGAAATTGACCTCAGAATACATCAAAAACCGTCCTTAAAGCACTACGTGACTTTACTAAATCATCACCGTGTTGCAGTACAGCTACAATTTGGGGAAATGACAAAAATGCATTTTGTTTATTTTATAATTTATTTATGAACTATGCATTAATAATTTCATGGTCTAGTTCACACACACACACACACAAAAGTATAGCTCAAAGCTAGGAAAAAAAACAATGAAACAAACAATATTGTTTGCTCAATAGTTAGTTAACCTGACTGCTGTTTAACAAATGAATAAAAATAATATTAGTATTAAATAATATTAATTATTATTATTATTGTTCATCGCATTATATATCTATATTATTATTAATTTATTATTATGGATCATTATATTATATTATATTATATTATATTAGCTAGAATAACTCAATGGAAAAAATATTCCGTTTGCTCAATGGTTAATCTCACTGCTGTTCCAAATAAAACTATCAAAATAATACTAATATTATTAATTACATAGATTATATTATTATTATTACTGTATTATTTCCCATCAGAATTGGACATTATTATATTAAATGCAATATCATATATATTAAGATATTTGATATAATGTTGAGGTATAATCATTGTTTTAATTACATCACAAATTATTGATACATTTATTTAAATCAGAATTATAAACTATATCTAATGTTGAATTTTATTATATACTATATATTATGTATACATATTATTGTTGCTGTTATTGTTGTACTTTTGTAGTTCGTAGGCCTACATTGGCATTTCCAAATATACGATATGTTTTTAATTACATTACAATTTACATGCTACTATTTACATTTTATTATCCTGGGGTGATTAAATCATAACAAGTATCTGAAGTCTCCATCTAGTGGACAAACTTGAGATCATTTTTGTTGATCACTAACTTCATTTGGAGAGGTGGTTTCATTCCAGGTGCCAAGACTGTGGCTGGCTGGGCTCCAGGTCAAAGTTTTGTTTTCCATTTCCTTTATGTTGTTTCGAGAAGATGTTCCCGTGGGGCTACAAGGCTTGAGGAACATGAAGTCACTTCTAGATGACTCTGGAGTCAGACACATTTTATAGCAGTAGTTTTGACCTATTGGGTTGTTCCCGCTTACTTCCACGCATTGCGTGGGTCCCTTTGATTCCGGTGATACGTGAATGTTCAAGTTAGACTTTTTAACGACGTCAGTGGCGGGGTCCTTAGAAGGAAATCCACAGCACGAGTTCCTGTCCTTCAATCCCTTAATTGTAGCCAGGACAATAATAGCCACGAGAAACGTAAATGAAACGGTGCCCAGAGATATGATTAAATACAGCGTGAGGTTTGACCGGAACTGGGGGCTAAGCGCGAGGTCACCAAAATCCGGCAAGGATTCTGGCACGCTGTCAACAACTGACAACATGATGGAGACCGTGGCCGAGAGCGGCGGCTGACCGTTGTCCTTGACCAAAACCACCAGCCTCTGCCTCCTGGGGTCGTTGTCCATCAGCCGGCGAATTGTCCTGATCTCCCCGGTGTACAAAGCAACACTGAACAAACTGAGATCTGTAGCTTGGAGGACTTCATAAAACAGACGCGAGTTTTGCCCGGCGTCCGCGTCCATGGCGGTGATTTTAGCCACTAGGTACCCGGCATCAGCATATCTGGGGACAACTAAATCAGCCGCGGTGTCATTCTCGGGCAACGGGTATACAACGACCGGAGGGTTGTCGTTCTGGTCCAAAACAAACACGTTGACGGTTACGTTCGCGCGGAGAGGCGGGAAACCAGCGTCTTCGGCTTGAACCACGATCTGAAAGTTTCTGAGCTGCTCGTGGTCGAAAGAGCGCAGTGCGTAAATGTTGCCGTTATCTGAGTTGATGGACACGTAGGTGGACACCGGCATTCCATGGATGTGGTTTTCTAGAATAGAGTAGGATAAATAGGAATTCTGATCCGCGTCTGCGTCTTGAGCGGTGATGGTGCAAATCGAGGCTCCTGGCGCGTTGTTTTCGGTCAGGTAGACGGTGTAGGAGGGCTGTTTGAAACGCGGCGCGTTATCGTTGATGTCAGATACTTGCACTAAAATGGTTTTCCTAGTAAAAAGCGGCAGTGAGCCCATATCACGTGCCGTAAGAGTGATGTTATACTCTGAAATGGTTTCTCTGTCCAGAAAATCACACGTAACTAACGTGTAATAGTTTTTAAAAGAGGAATGTAGCTGAAAGGGAACGTGATGAGGGATTTCACAATCAACATTTCCGTTGTCTCCAGAATCTTTATCCATTACGCTAATGACTGCTATCACTGTGCCAGGTGGCGCGTCTTCTTGAACCGGCGTGGATACTGATGTAAGAATCACTTCTGGAAAATTGTCGTTGGCGTCTATGATGTTAACCATAACTTTGCAGTGCACCGCCACCGCTGACGGTCCCTTGTCTTTGGCCTGTACATAAATCTCGTGCATCCGTGCCTTTTCATAATCTATAAGTCCTTTTACTTTGATTTCTCCATTGCGGGAATCCACGCTGAACAGTTCGCGCACTCTCATTGGAGCGTGGCCGCTAAAAGAGTAAGTGATTTCTCCATTGGGTCCTTCATCTAGATCAGTGGCGTTTAGTTTTATCACGACAGTGCCTCTCGGCGCGTTTTCAGCCAGCCTCACTTTATAAAAGTTCTGATCGAACACGGGCGCGTTGTCGTTGGCATCCAGCACCGTTATGTTTATCTGCGCAGTGCCAGATCGTTCTGGCGAGCCTCCGTCCACTGCTGTAAGAACCATCACGTGAGTCTTCTGCTGCTCCCGGTCCAGCGGACTTTCGAGGATCAGTTCTGAGAATTTACTGCCGTCGCTGCGCGTCTGGACATCCAGGACAAAGTGATCGTTTACGCTCAGCAGATACGTGTGCAGAGAGTTGTCACCGACGTCCAGGTCCTGCGCGCTTTCCAGTGGGAAGCGCGATCCAGTGGCTGCCGATTCAGAGATGTCCAGGTTAAATTCACTCCATGGAAAAACCGGAGAGTTGTCGTTGACATCTAGTATTTCAACTTCCACTCTATACAATTCTAATGGGTTTTCGATCACAACCTGGAGATGGAATGAACAATATGGATTTTGTTCGCACAACTCTTCTCGATCAATTCTTTCATTGACAAATAAAACCCCGTTTTCTAAATTCACCTCCAAATATTGCCGTTTCGCTCCTGAGACTATTCTAAATCGTCGGATTGAGAGTTTGCTGGTATCTAGTCCCAGATCCTCCGCAATATTTCCAACAAAAGCCCCGTGCTCCAGTTCCTCTGGGATCGTGTAACGAATCTGTGCTAGAACTACATCCAGCATCATGAGCGCCAGGCAGGATACCTGCCATGTCCGTATCAGCTCCATTGAAATATTGGCTCCTTCTTAATTTGTGACTTCAAAAGGACGACCAAACAAAACATTCATAGTTAAAGCTTTAACATGGTGGACAAAAACCCAACCAAACGCACAACAACATTTCGAGAGGGAATGAGCACGCTAATGATATTGAAGTGAACCTCGTACTTCAGCACTACAGCGCGCGCCTTTGGCCATTGGCTCTTGCGCAAGAGTGAGAGAGTGCGAGTGTGTTTGGATGAGAGAGCCAGAAGGGGTGGAGGTAGAATGGGACCCGTGTGTTGGAGAGGAAAGTTGCCTCATGACAGTAATCGTCGACTTAACGCTAAACACTAATTTGTTATATACTTTATTGTGCATTCCTTTCAATACATACCATTTTGTTTCAAAATTATTTATTGTTATATATAGTAATTCCTTATATTAAATACAAAAGGAATTACTTATAATTCCCATTTTCCTGTTAGCCATAATTACATTACACGTTTTACTGAATGGTTTTCAGAGATCTTGTTTTTACGATGAATTATGTAATCTACCATATAGTTAACTTTGAATGCTTCATTTAGTTATTTAACTCACATTTTTTTTACTCACGTGTTTAAATGCTAAAAACCTCAGTCAAAAATGTATGTATCCTAAATGAGAAAAAAGATAGGCTAACAAACCATGTCATCATAGTTCTGCAATCATAAATAATAGTGCAAATCTTAGAAAATGTCTGATATTAGTTCACATATAAAAAATGTAAATTACATTTGATTACTATATTTTGCATTGTCCTTGTTACATGTATACTATTTAATAATAACATTATGCGTAATTACATGCAACTAACCCTAATACAAACCATAATCTTAACCCTAACCATATTAATTAATATTACTCAGTACTTAAATATATAATTACACTGTAACAACGGCACCTTAAAATAAAAGTGTAGTTGACCAAACAGTTGATGGTATCCATTGCCTTCCATAGCATTTTTTTCCCATACTATGGAAGCCAATGGCTACCGTCAACTGTTTGATTACCAACATTCTTCAAAATATCTCCTTTTGTGCTCAACAAAATAAATCATTTATTCACCCTCGTTCCAAGCCTGTGTAACTCACACACACTTGAGGGTGAAAAAATGAATGATTTATTTTGTTGATCACAAAAGGAGATATTTTGAAGAATATTGGTTATCAAACAGTTGACGGTAGCCATTGGCTTCCATAGTATGGAAAAAAAATGCTATGGAAGGCAATACAGAGTTTACATTATCCCTTTAGTATTCAGACTAATATTTAACATTCCGGCTATATCGTGGTAGGTTAAAAGAGCAGGCAATGAAGCTGAGACAAAGATTTTTCAACATATTTGAAAAGAACTATAGCTTCTTCCCCATGTAATTCCTGCAATCTTCCTCCTTTCTCATTCCTCCTGCTTTCCTTGACATGTAAAGAAATTCTGTTTTAAATAAGCACCAAACACAATCTGTCTATGGAATGAAACTGCAGCAGATGGCATGATCTTCCAAGGGCTCGTGCATTTTAATTAATGTAGTGGGGATTAAAGGGCCGCGGGTCCGGATCATTAGTGAACAGTGGTATTAAAAGGTTTTGTGAGGCATAATCCAGATGCTCGCGATTGGCTGAACAGCAGACTACAGGGTTCCCATGATATTCTCCTGCTTTCCATTACCTTAAGTGCATGTTAAATGGCATAGAGTCGAGTCGGAAATAAAGCAACTTATATCGACCCACCGAACAAACACATTTACTCTCATTAATGGCCAAAACTAGGACACAGTGGTGTAAACCGTCGTTCTTCTTACTTATTGTCATTCAGGACCAGAGTGTGACTTTTTAAAGGAAGTTGTAGTTTTCTGCTCAACAACATTTTAAAACTTATTAAAACAAAATACTAGTTAATAAACATCCTACAGTACATACATTTTACTCATCAGGAGGGCGATCAAAATGTAATTAGGGGTCTCGGACACCCCTCCCCACAACCCCCCATCGCTGCACCCTGTTTAGGACTTTTTAATGCTGAATAAATAAATAAATACAACTCTGTGACTATATAAAACACATATTGTGAATACAGTGACTTTTTGCTGCAAACAGCTATAGTTAAAATGTATACTGTGAGATACACCTGAATAAGGGATGAAATGTATATCTTTAAAATGTAACATCCCTAATAACGTCAGGGTGTCATGTGGTCCAGACATTAGACTGGCACTAATTAAAGGCTCATTTTCCATCTATCTCTGGATTGATTTTACCAGAGTGGTTTAATGATTTTGAATTAGTCTGTGGTCTACATTAACCTTCGGTGAACTCCATAAATGCGGATTGACCTACAACAGCATTATGCCACACAACCGCGCCACTGTTTATAATCCAAATAGTCTGAGGCTTCAGAAATGAGTTTGACAATAAAATAAATAGATTTTATAGATATTATACATTTAAATAGTTAATAACTTACACTATCGGTCAAAAGTTTTAATAATAATAAGACATTTAACTTTAACTGATCAAAGTTTTCTGATGCTCGTTAAGTTTGCATTTATTTGATCAAAAATAAAAAGTGATATTGTGAAATACTGTTACAGTTTAAAATAACTGTTGTTGTTGTTGTTTTGGCTGCTCAGGAAACATTTCTTATTATTATCAATGTTAAAAACAGTTAAATCGGTGCTGCTTAATATTTTTGTGGAAAAAAGAATATGAGTAATATGAGTAAGTTTAAAAAAGAAGAAAAAAAATAAATACTTTCATTCAGCAAGGATGCGTTAAATAGATCAAACGTGACAGTAAAGATATTTATAACAAATAAATACTGTTCTTTTGAACTTTATAATGTAACCATTTAACTGTATTTTTGATCAAATAAATGCAGCCTTGGGAGCATAAGGGACTTCTTCTAAAACATAAAAAATATTAATAAAATAAAATAAATTTAAAAAAGTATAATCTTTTGATCGGCAGTGTATGACAATAATGTAAATTATCATTCACATCGCACCAAATATACAATGCAATAATACTTGATTTTCCTTTCCAGAAGGAAACACTAGGGCTTAAAGCTTTAGAGTAAAAGACTAGTTTTAGTTAAGCTTAGGTTTTAGTTAGGCTTAGGTTTTAATCGTTAGCATAATACCATATTTGAAGTGCAAAAGTGGCTATAAATGGTTACACAGATGCAATAAAGAAAGGATTAATCATACTTCTGCATGAATAAAGAACATTCTAACAATGTAAATGTGATATTTTTATTTATTGATTTTATATATAATTAAAAGTAAAAATGAATATACGTAAAGCAAAAACCGAATTAACTGCAGAGCTAGAAGTAAGAGGAATAACAATAGACCTGCAGTGCTGCCTTGCAAACTCAAAATGCATGAACTGGAAACTCATGGTCCTGACTGCAGATGTAGACCTATATAATCGCACCTTCGTGAACTGCCACGGGGTGGAGGCAGAGTCTTCTGCTAATTACCCCATTCCTCCCCAGCACAGGCCTGCGGCAGCCAATCACGAAAACAAAGTGTACATTTTCATTTACACATCAAATCTCTCTCACACACACATACAGACAGTGTGGAGATGCGGCAGAGTGCCACAGACAGAGAATGACAAGAATGCCATAGGAATGTGTGCACTGCCCTCAACGTCTCTCTCTCTCACACACACATAAACATGCTCCCACATCACACACACACAGACATAGACAGCGTTTGTCATCTTAACATGACTAGTAGGGCTGGATATGCACTGGCAGGCCTGCTGTATGTGGAGACTGGTGGTGGGGAGACAAGAACAACAAGCAAAAGACAGAGAATGAAGATAGATTGAAAGGGCAGCTGGAAGGACAGGACTAGTGAAGATAGTGAAGATGAAGGGAACGAGGGACTGGGGGAGGAACCCGCGGAATAACACCTGCTTCTCAGCTGTGTCAACTGAAGGATTCCCACAGAAGACAGACAGATATTTATGGAGTGGCTGAGGAAATCATCCAGCAGCCACACTGCTATTGGCACACATGTGAAGCTCTGAGTCATTCTCATCTATGCCGAACCAAGTCAACAGTCAGAGTGAAAACAAAATATACATATAAAAAGTCAAAATACACATATTGCTAATATATTATTGGAATATTTTAAAATCTATTTACATAAATAGATTTTCAATGTATTCAGTTTTTAAACATCTAAATATATTTATATTGTTAAAAATGTTGAAATAATTTTTATAAGACATTTATCATTTTTATACACATTTATAAAGCTTTTACTTGAACGTAATTGTAAGACTTATATATTATAATATATTTAATATATATAAATGTTAAAGCATACATATTTCCAACATAAGTTAGATATTTTAAATATATTTTGGCCAGAACAAAATGTATATGCTAAAAATAAATTAAATGTATAAAACAAACAAAAATATTATTTGTTTTAGATTTTGAATTATATAAAATAATATAACTTACTATTTAATCACGTTACATTATAATAATGTAATAAATTATTTATTTATTTGTTTATTTATTTATTCACGCAATTATTTATATATACAATTATTTATTTAGCCAGTTTTAAACAAATATATAATATATTTGTTAAAAATATTAATGAAGTGGATTTAATATACATGTTGAAAATACAAAAAATAGATATAAATAGTATTTACTTTCATAAAATAAATAGTATTTTCACTTTCAACTTATTTTCATATTAATAAATATAATAAAATTGTATGTTACATTATATAATGCAATACATTTTATTTATTTATTTATATCAAATTCTTTATTTAGCCAATTTTAAACAAATATAAAATGTATTTTTTAATATATTAAAGGTATCAATTCAATGGATTTAAATATACAAGTTGGAAATATAAAATATATAAATTGGAAGCATAAGAAACACACAATCAAATGAATAGTATTTACTTTAAATGTTCATATTAATAAATCTAATATCATTAAATAAATATATTTGTTCTGTATGTATGTATGTATATATGCATGCATGTATTTATTTCTTTATTTATGCTGTATGGGAGTAGATAACTGTAGATAACGTCTAACACAGATAAAACATTTAAACAATCTATAAATCTAGAAGTAGTTACTTTCATGTAATTACAAAACAGAAACATTTGGACATTTTTTTCAAGTAGTTCTCTATACCACCAAAGGGGGGCAGCAGCAGTGCTCCTGAGTCAAACTTTCTTATTATAAGTGAAAACAGACGAGGCACGTGGCAAATAGCCACATGTAATGCATTTAAATCAGACTTTGTTCTCAAAAAGGTTTTAGGGCTAAATGACAATCATACAGTCGTAGTTTAGCCCACATTACCAATTTATATGAGCAGTGAAATCTTACATAAGAATCAGCCTCTAACCAAACCCATTTATTTTCATTTAGGATCAAAGCATACATAGTTATTTAGAAATGCCTTGATGGTTAATTGCATATGAGAGAATTGAATATTGTAAATAGATACACTATCCTGATCTGCTTTATTACAGATTAAGCGGTGTGGATTCTCTAATCCTGTACTGACAGGCGTCTAAATGGTTGGGTGCATTTGTGAATTGTAGCTGTTTTGATTTACTCAGCTATTGTAAATCAGAATAACACATGCCTCGTGTTCCCGGAATCATACCCTTTAACTCACATCTGCTGTTATGTTCACAAAATAGTTGAGCATCTTTCTAAACATTGTTACATGGTTAAATGCATTCTCTTTGAACACTAAATCTACATAATGTGGTGGAAAACAATGGAAAAGAACACATTAAGAGCTTAAGTATCTATGTGCAACCTCATCTGCAGGTGGAGTCCAGAGAAATACACCACAGACTGGCAAATGCACAGGAGGTGCATTAGAGTTTGACCTTGAGAGGGTTCAGCGTGTGTGAGAGTGTGTATCCGCAGGGTTGTGCATGCGTGTGTCCTCCCAACATCTGTCAGATGCATTATATTTCATTATCAAGGCTTTCACAACAACTGCTGTACCTGCATAAAACACAACACTCCTACACTCAGACCTTATTAAAATGCATTTTTAGAAAACATGAAAGCTGTTTTACCTCAAATATTTCACCTTACATTTAGACCAGGAGAGACATTTCTGATTATGTAAACAGCATAAAGTTAAAATTGTAATTTTACTTGATAATTGTATTTGTTAATAATAATAATAATAATAATTTTGAGGCACTGAAATTATAAATAATAATATAATTGTATCTAATTTCATGCTTTAAAAATTATAAAATACATTTTTTATTAAATGTATCATATTTTAATATAATACATTTATTTTATAATAATAACCCCTGCCCTACACCTACCCTACACCTAAACTTAGCCCTCACAGGAGACTGCATTTCTACTTTCCCCCCAAAAAAACTCACTCTCGCTCATTTATAAGCGTTTTGAATTATGGGGACACTGAAAATGTCCTCATTAATCACCTTATCCTTGTAATACCTGTGTCATACCCATGTCATTATACAAATTTGTGTCCTCATAAACCACATAAACATGCACACACACACACACACACACATTTTATGGTATGGAATGCACCTGTTCTTATTTGTCTTTATCATCTCATATTTAATCTCAGCCTTCATTTCTATGAATTCAGGTCAGTTAATCCTTCTGAGTCAATGTTGTTGCTCAAACCGCAGCATAAACCGCTGGGTTTTAACAACATTTCATCAAAATATACAGACGCACTTTGTAGAATAGCATGTTTGCTAAGGCACCTGGCAGCCGCACAGCTCTTGCGAAACTTGACGATAATGCAACCCAACATTCCAGCATCAGAAAAAGCACAAAAAACTGCTCCTCACAAGACCAGATTTTTTTTTTGTCAGCGTATGTTTATTTGCCAGAAGCCCTAAGGTCAATGATGTTGTAGCAAATTAGAGGTGAGTGACAGCTGGCTAGCACGGCTGAGAGTTTTGAGGAATTCAGGCAGTCTGTGAGGACGGCCCTGCCTGAATGTTAAACACTTTTTCCACAAAGCTCAAAGGAACAGTTCTACCTATTAGCAATTCAAACGCACACACATTATTTTTCCTCTAACGTTAGCTACTTACAGAAATCTGGAATCGGCGAGTTGTTTTAGGCAACTAATGTCGTTTTCGTCAACATATTGCAGGCAGATTGGATGGATTAGAATCTGGAAGAACCTAACTCGAAAATACGATTCTCTTTTAACCAAAACTCGCATACAAATACGTGTAAAAAGTGCGTCTACATGAGCATGTGTCTGTGTTGTTACAAGAGACCTGTGGTCGGCACACTAAAACAAATTCATTCCCACTCTGCAGAGGTAGAGAATGTCCATACATGTACTCGCATCAGTGGCTGCGGTCATGTGCTCTCGCCAGCGGCCAGATTACAGAGAGAAGAGACCTGTGGTTTTAACCCAGCCAGAAAGAAGGCGGGGAGGGAGGGAAGGGGAGCAGAGCGATGACAGCTCATGATGTTATACATTGCAAATGCGAGCTGGGAAGTGACCGAGTGTGGGTTAATAAGCCGTAGAACGAGGAAAGAGTCCAGAAATGACAATGTGGCATATGTAAAGGCATGGGGAAGCTGAAAAGAGGTCGTGTGAAAGCGCCTAAAACACGCGAGGCATTTTGGAAGGCGTTTGGGGGTGCAATCGCCAGCGTGATGACATCCATCACAGCTTCAAAAGAAAAAAAACGTGTGCGAGCCAAACAGCGTGTGTTTCTGTTACCTACAGTGACCTTCTTTCCTTCTCTGTCATTCCACGATCCTCCTTTCCCATTATTCAGCTCCTCGCTTCCTTTTTCCATCGCTCTAGCCCTTTCTTTTCACACTTCACTCCCTTTAACACCTTCGTCTCCCTCCGCCGACTTCGGTTTGCCGCCGCTTCCCCTTCCTCCCCAGCCTGCTAATCTATTCCAGAAGAAAGGCTACCATGGAGAACGCATAACAAGTGCTCATACTTCAGCACGGGCCAAGAGAGAAATAACACAGAGAAGGAAAAATGGGAGTGGGGTAGGCTACAGACAGGCAGAAAAAGGAGAGAAAGTGTTTATTCAAACTCAAAGCTGACTCCTTTGTTGTGGTAGGGACATGTCTTATATGAATTAGAAGTCTGAACTCCCTTTAAAGTCTGGAAAGATGGAAGATGGGCCAAAAAGGAAGAGAAAGAACGAGACAGAGGGAGACGAACAGAAGAAGGAGAAACTCCTATTTTGTCTGAAACTGGTAGAATTGGAAATGAGAAATAAGCGGTGGATAAAGAGAGAGAGAGAGGGGAAACTCCATTGAGAGAATAGATTAACTATGCTCAGTTCTGGACTGTGAACACATTCAAACCAACCAGCCAAAGCTTTGAAATCATATGCTAATTCTACAGAATTTGTGGCGTAATGTTGATTTCAAAGAATTAATTTCCACTGTCTAAAGGCCTGTTCACACCAAGAATGATAACTATAAAGATAGCTATAATGATAGCGTCAACACAAACGCACAATAACATTTCGTTATAACACAATAACATTCTTCTACATTCTGCAGTTATGTCACCTGCCACTTTAAATGCTTGAGCTCTTTAAAGCAGGATGGATTCTGATTGGCTGTCAATGTTATAATCGTTTATCAGCTGGAAGAAAATGTGAAACTGACTCCAGTGAGAAGGTTACTCTGTGACATTGTGTTAGTGGTGTGGACTGCTATTCTTTAAAATTTGGAACAATGTTAAAACTATATAGTGAGGCACTTACAATGGAAGTGAATGGGGTCAATCCAATCCGATCTCATGAGAAAACTTAAAAGGACAGACAGTTCATACCAAACATATCCAAACAGTTGACGGTAGCCATTGACTGCCATAGTATTTTCTTTCATACTATGGAAGTCATACCCTCAACTGTTTGGCTATCAACAAATTTGGTAGCAATTTTGTATAAATTCATATGATGTGATTAATATGGAAACAAACTAATTTAATGAAGAAAAAAACATTAGCATGAAGGTCCACTCTTAAGTGTCATATTTCTGCTTTTAAATCCTCCAAAAATGAGCCCCATTTACTTCCATTAATCGCCTAACAATGGATGGAATTATGCTCAATTTATGAAGTATTTAAAACACTAACCTTGAATTATTTAGTATTTGTTGAAAGAAAACAAGGGAGTTGAAATAAATTGTGTGGTAATCAGCATAAATGTTCCTTCAAGAAAACAGAAGATTGAAATTCAAAGAGTTCTGAGAGAATGCGCATATGATACCTTTCACATGAAGATCTCTGGACTTCATCTAATAATTCAATCTGGGTGGAGGGCCTGAAGTCCAGACACTGAAAGACAAAGAGCAGAGAAATGCTGGTACAAAAGGTTATACAATCACAATGGTGAGCGTGATCCAGTCAACCAGGCTTCCTAACTCAGTCTAATGTTCGCACAACCCGGTGTGCGTTGAATATCAGATCATTATGACCTGCTAATTGCTCAATGCTCTCCAGTGGAGCTGAACTATCAAACCATTACACTAATCAAAAATGTTTGTTGTCTCTGGAAATTACAGGATTTTTAAGGTGAGAGGAAATGAGTTATAGTATTTTGGAAATGTGGCACGGCTCATTTAGGATGTTCAAAACTGCCAAGCGGGCCATGACCTGTCTAGCTACCCGCTAATTTACATCTCTTTCCTTCACTCGCACACATCTATTGCTCCTCCTGGATGGGGCACAGGGGTGCCGGGGCGAGAAAAGGGGGGTGCAGGAGCATGCAGTGCTGGCGCTTGTTGGCTGACCTGTGTGTCTGCGGTTCTATCGTGGTCAGAGAAGGGGGGAAAACGGGCGGTGTTTCTGAAATCCCTGTGAAATGTTCACTTTGGAACAACTTGTTGCTTACATACCTCTCTCACACCCTCTCTTCTATTTTGAAGTGTTTAAATATGGCCTAATATTGCTCAGTGTGCCTTTTAGGTTTAACAGAAATCTAATTTTTCAGGGATGCAGTAAGTAAGTGTTTGTTTAGGTTTAGCTGGTACTTATTTGCCAAGATAGTGTCAGTGGTTTTACACTTTATACTGACACCTCTTGGTGTGGATGCACTGTTGCTTGTTTGTTTATCTTTATAATTGTATTAGTACGTTTGTTTTTTTCTCTAGGCTACCTTAGACTACACATATATTTATAATGAATATTCTAGATTGAATCAGTTGTTTGTTTTATCACTAAATGAGAGGCTGCTGGTTATAGAGGATTTCTGTGTGTGCGAGTGTGCGTGTTTTGATTTCCCTGTTTTGTTTAAATGTATTTTTATGCAAAACGCCTAAAAAATGCATTAATTAAGCAATATTATTAGTAGTAACTTAGCCAGTTGAATAACACGGCGATGTGATGTCAACATGGCGGCCACCATGAGGGGGCGCCCCGCTCCATGTAGATTAAAACTGACAGGACTCGAATCTTATCGCGCGTGGTATTTCTCAAAACACTGTTTAACGGTTGCCATCGCAAAACAATGACTGAATGCACCTTTAAGCGGGACGTCCGAACTTTCCCGAACGCTTTCCGTTTAATAAAAGGTCACTCGGTTTATGTAAACAGTTTCAAAGTGCTCAAAGTTTTGAATTCGGTTATTGCTGGACGGTCGAAGCGCTTCTCTTCCATCGCCCCACCTTGGTGATGATAAGTGAGCTAGAAACATCGTCCCATCACCATCCCTGCCCCTGCGCGCACCCCGCCCATCTCCGTTCCACTTCAGCTGCGCTTCCTTCTCATTCAGCAAACGCACTGTCCTGTGGCGAGAGAGGGGTCCTTTCCACCCCACAGCCAAACAAAAGAAGCCTGGAAAAGGAGAAAATCTAGCATAGACTTCTTAAAGGGCGGCAGGACCCCTGAATTCTGCGTTTTTGTGTGAAGACAACCGCGTTCTTGAGGATATTGCAGGAAGGAACACTGGGAAGCTTTTTAATATCCATCCATTGTCAGTGTGTCATGTGGAGTGTGGGGTCACACAGGAGGATGACCTGTTTTTCACCTGTCGTTCTTCAGCATACATCTGAACAGGTTTGCTTGCGAGAAGACTCTCTCTGAACAATCCTCCAACACGCGCTCAGATGCTCACCTGGGTCTGTGTCCGGTTTTGGCTCCAGTTTTTAAAACCATCGCCTCAAAGATCTCACTGTCCGGGGTGATAGAAGCGCTGGAGCGATGCAGTCCATCCTGTCCTCTGCTGTCGTGCTGTAAGTTTCACGTGTAATTATTCCGTTTGAGTTGAAGGCAGTATTGTAGCGAGTCTCCATCTACTGATGGGTCCACCGTTTTGTCCAGCCTGAGCATTTGTTGTGTTTCCCATCTCTGGGTCAGACGATAGCCTCAGCAGATGCTGTGTTCTCATAATAACACATCCCACCCAGTGTCTCCTCAGATAACAGCAGCATGCACACTCAGGATGAGACTTTAGGTCTGAATCCTGCTTAGACTGTAGTAGAAGTCCCGTGTTAGTCAATGACAAATAAGAATGTCATAAATTTAATAAAAAAATAGCTAAATATAAATTAAATTACCATAAATTAAAACTATACCAATAATATTTTTTTTGCAATACATTTATTAAAACTGTTATTTTTAAAGTTAAGATGTTTTTGTTTGTTTGTTTGTTTGTTGTTGTTGTTTTTAACCTAATACTCCTGGACACAGTCATGAGGGCCTAAAGGGTCCCCTCTTTATGGTTTTATGGTTTACTTGACACTTGACAACAAAATGGCTACCTTTATTTTAGTTACACTACAGTGACTTCAATTATGTCGGCAGAATATATATATATATATATATTATATATTTTTATATCATAACATTATGCCACTACTTATGCCAGAATATATTTCTTAAATAAATTCAGATTTATATTTTACGTTTTTATTTCCTTTTTATGATATTCAGACAGTTACATAGCTTTTTTCTTTTTACATTTTCCATTTTTACTGTCAATATAGAAATTGACAGCATGCTCATGTATTTATTTTAATGCACTTAATCCACACAGAAATTGAGCATCGTTTGCACATAAATCAAAAACATTAGTAATATTTTGTTCACCAAGAAGTGTCATAAAATAGAAGTGGTTGGATCGGGGTTCAAGCATGGGTCATATCCAGGTGGTCACAAAATCACTTTTGAGTAATTGCCCTCCTGATCCATAGTAATAGATTTAAACCTGTCGAGGTGAGGGGGACAACATTTGACATGCAAAACAAAAAGCACTTAACCCCACTAGCTAAAAATAATCAGAGAAAGATTTAAAACACTTGCCTGTTGGTTAATAAAAATGGGAAGCGATTATATTTTGGTAGATTTGGACTTGGAAGCCTGTGATACATTATGATTCCTGACTGACATCATTTAGGAAAAGAGAGTGAGCGAGGCTGGTTGGCATATGTATAAAGTAATATTAACAATTCATAGCAGATTTGAACATTGATCTTTAAATACATGCAGACACTCACATGTGGTGTTAGTTTGGGTTAAAACAAACATTTTCATCTTTTCTTCATGTTGCATCCTTCTTATAACTGTATAATACTGAGTCCCTTTTTTATCTAAGGACTTAAGCTTTCATTTGCACCTAATTGGTTTGTCTTAACATTTGATGCAACAGATATATTCAACTAAAAATAAAAAAGTGTGACATCCAACATCAGTCTCCCCTGCATAATTTAGAAAAGCCACTAGAGAAAATGCAAATGTCCCACAATCACATGTGTCTTCTCTATTCTCTTTGGCCAGATGCTTCCAGGTCGTGTTACTGCTCTACAGCCCATTACAGGTGCTTACAGTCTGCATGTGTTACCGATAATAAAACCATATATCAATTGATAGTTCATAAATCAATGAAAGTGACTGACTCCTGTGTTTGTGCAGGTGTTAGCGGTGGAAAATGTTAACTTTGGAGTACACGTAGAGAATCAGACAGGGGTGCGGGACGGCCTGAGCCGGAAACACCATCGGGTTTACCAACTATACAGCCGGACCAGCGGAAAACACGTCCAGGTGCTCGGCAAGAAAATCACTGCCTTGGGAGAGGATGGGGATAAATATGGTAAGAAATAATCTGAATGTGTCAGCTTACCTGTACACATTAAATTAAATGACTGACTGATTAATTCATAATAATTCTATCTATCTATTTATTATTTGTGTGTGTGTGTGTGTGTGTGTGTGTGTGTGTGTGTGTGTGTGTGTGTGTGTGTGTGTGTGTGTGTGTGTGTGTGTGTGTGTGTGTGTGTGTGTGTGTGTGTGTGTGTGTGTGTGTGTGTGTGTGTGTGTGTGTGTGTGTGTGTGTGTGTGTGTGTGTGTGTGTGTGTGTGTGTGTGTGTGTGTGTGTGTGTGTGTGTGTGTGTGTGTGTGTGTGTGTGTGTGTGTGTGTGTGTGTGTGTGTGTGTGTGTGTGTGTGTGTGTGTGTGTGTGTGTGTGTGTGTGTGTGTGTGTGTGTGTGTGTGTGTGTGTGTGTGTGTGTGTGTGTGTGTGTGTGTGTGTGTGTGTGTGTGTGTGTAATAATATATTGACAATATAAGTGTTTAATTATTTTAATTATTAACATGTAAATAATATTAAAATATTAATTATCTATATTAGCTATTTGATCAATAACTTGTAAGAAATACACCACTTAATATACACAAAAAAATAATATTATTTAGTCATTATGAATTTCATATATTGTAATTATACAATATGTATGTATGTATATATATATATATATATATATATATATATGTTTGTGTAAAATTATAAAATATAAATTTTATTTTACTATATACACACACACACACACACACACACACAGTATATATATATATATATATATATATATTATAGGCCTATATAATGTATAATACAACAATTGCATCATGTTACTACTTCTGCTAACTGAATAAATGTAAATCTGTATATTACATACATTTATAGTAATATATAATACTTATTTAAAACCTAAATCGAAATCTAATTAGATCTAAAACCACTAACACACTTATGTATTAAAACATGAAGTGAACAAAATCATCTGCCAAACATAGCTGTCTTGCTAAACTTTGTGAAGTTTCTATGACAATGAATCTAATACATTTGAGTGTCAATTATGCATCGGAGTTCATTTATATTCCTGTATGTTTGTGTTTTTGTGTTTCTTCACAAGCCCAGCTCGTGGTGGAGGCCGACACCTTTGGGAGTCAAGTGAGAATAAGAGGAAAAGAGACAAACTACTACTTGTGCATGAACCGTAAGGGGAAGCTTGTGGGGAAGGTGAGTTACTGAGAAATTACTGTACTTGATACCGTAGGGTTAACATCCGATCCTTTAAATAATTCATGCCCTAACGAGGCTTTCACACACTGATATAAAACAACCTGAAGTCACTTGGCCATGGGCAAACCTCATAAAATGCACATCTTTGTTGAATTCATAGAGAAAAACTGCAAAAACATGCTTGTTTCACAATAATTCCTATGAGTTCAAGAAAAGTAAGCTTCTTTGTGCAAAATTAAATTCTCAGTATAGATCATGGGCCAAATATAGCGATAAACCTGGATTTATTTACATTAACCAGCCACTTTATTATGTACAGCTTGCTAGTACCGCGTTGGACCTTTTTTGGCTTCAGAAGTGTCATAGATTCAACAAGGATCAATAAACCAGTTTTTATGATTTGAGCTTTGAGACATGGCCACTTAAACTGACAAAAACGCCCTATCACAAGATGGTACACTGTGGTCATAAAGGGATGGACATGGGCAGCAACATTACCCAGGCTGGTACTAAGAGGCCCAAATTGTGGTTAGAAAACACCCCACACCATTACAGCACCAACCTGGACATTGATACAAAGCCGGATGTAGCCATGCTTTCATGTCGTTCACTAAAAAATTCTGACCCTACCATATTAATAATGCAGAAGTCAGCAGAAATAAAGACTATTTAGACCAGGCAACCTTTTTACAATCTTCTATTGTCCAATTTTGGTGAGCCGTGCAAATTGCATTCGCAGTTTCCTGTTCTTAGCTGACAGAAGCGGCACCCGGTGTGCTCTTCTGCTGCTGTAGCCCATCTGCTGCAAGGTTCAACATGCTATGTTTTCAGACATGCTCTTCAGCATAGCTTGGTTGTAGTGAGTGATTATTCGAGTTACTGTTGTATTTCTATCATCTCAAATCAGTCTGGCCATTCTCCTCTGATGTCTGGCTTCAAGGTACTTTAACCCACCAAACTGCCATTATTGTATATTTTCTCATTTTCAGAGCATTCTCTGTAAACCCTAAAGATGGCGGTGCGTGAACAATCCCAGTAGATCAGCAGTTTCTGAAATACTGTGGTACCAACAACAATCACCTCACATTTAAAGTCACTTAAATCACCTTTCTTCCTCATTCTGATGGCCGGCTTGAACTTCAGCACATTGTCTTGACCGTGTCTACATGCCTAAATGTACTGAGTTACTGCCATGTGATTGGCTGATTTGATGTATTATCGAGAAGCTGTACTTAATAAAGTGGCCGGTCAATGTATATTAAACATGCCTCTTTATAATGAAAATGCATATGCTTTTCCATTACAGAAAGACAGCGGTGTAAACAGAGGCTGCATTTTCATTGAGACAATGCTTGAGAATAATTACACCGCTTGGATGTCAGCGCGCTATGTAGGCTGGTACATTGGCTTCACAAAAAGGGGCCGACCGCGCAGAGGTCCTAACACATTACCCAACCAGCGAGACGTGCATTTCATGAAACGCTTCCCTCCAGGAGAGCAGCCCGACCTGCAGCCCTGCTGCTTTACCACGGTCAGCAAAAGGAGCAAAAGAGTCCAGCAGACCTCAACCACTCCACCACCACTCCAGTGATACAACAAACACTGACTGTTGCACAAAGATCACATCTTACAGAGGACCTAGAGACGCTCTTCCTTACAACGCAAGTAGGTTAGGCTTTAGGACTGACCTCTTGGTAGAAGTCACAGTCAAAGGACAAGGTTGCTTAAACATTGTGTAATCATGCAAATATAACCAAAGACTCCTGGGCAAGTGTCCAGTCACTAAACCATGACAACAAGGGGACCAAGCACTTCAGCGGCCAAAGAATTCCCCTCTAATGTCCAGTGCCACTATAAAAGAGCAAAGAGCTCTACTTGCATGAAGTTGTATGGCTGGAAAACTGGCAAGTGCGTGGCATAATATGCATTAGTTGAGACTTTGCGACTTGTATGCTTATGACCAAAAGGGCGATTAAAGGACCTGCTTTGTGAACTCATCAAATTCAACTTTGGGCCTGTAAGAGCCATGAGATTGTAAACAAGAACCAAAGTCATTCAGAATGTATTTATCAAGAAAATCTTATTTGACATCCTTGTGAATGTGTAGTTTTGGTTTTGCCTCAGATATTTCACCACGAGCACCTAGAGACTTTCATATTCATCCAATGAAAAAGTGTAGTTTAATGGGAGTGATACACACTACAGTTCAAGTTTGGGGTTGGTAAGGTTCTTTAAATGTTTTTTTAGAAACTCCTAGACTTACCAAAAATTGCATTTGATCAAAAATACAGAAAAAACAACAGTAATATTGTGACATTTTCAATTTACAGTAAATCTTCTGTTTTAATATATTTTAAAATGTACTTTATTCCGGTGATGGCAAAGCGGACTTTCCAGCAGCCAGTACTTCAGTGTCACGAGATCCTTGATAAATCATTCTAATATGCTGATTTCCTGCTCAAGAAATTTCTTGATTTGAATGTTGAAAACAGTTGTGCTTCTCCATATTTTGTCAAAATTGAAAGTCCAAAGTACAATAAATTGTCTTTAATAACAATTGATCAATTAAAAAAACAATGACCCTAAACATTCGAACGCTAGTGCAAATATAATTTGGCAGCACAGAATGTCAAATTAAATATTCTGACCACTAATAAAATCCCCCATAATCCACAAAGTATGATAAAAGGACACATTAAAAAAGACAACATATGCAAGCAAACACTGATCTGCATTGCAGTTTTAAAACAAAACATCCATTACTGAACACAACAGGAGTTAAATTTTCACTCTAGAGTTAAATGTATCAGATTTAATTTACAGAATTTGAACTGACCCCAGAGCTTCCAGCCCTGCAAGTGTTGTAATGCTAAATGTTGCGGTTACGGTTGCAAATTACTGTTCCAAAACCACTTGGGGCGGGTGAAATCTTGAGAGATTAAATATTTTGATACTATTCATGTTATTAAAATATTTATTTTGTGGATGCATTGATCAATGGGTTTCATCTTTTGACACATTTACCCTGAACATTGGTGTATTTTGGGGTCCAAACTCTCACTGTTTTATCACCACCTGGTGGACCCACAGGGTATAAACTACAGCCCTAAAAGGCACACACCAAACCATGTAAAACTGACTAGAACTAGTTTAGCTATTAAGAGTTCCAAACAAAAAAGAAAGCTAAAATGTAGAGCAAAACCAAGATGATTTAAATGCATAAGTTCTTTTTTGAGGGTTTGTCTGTACTCTAGTCATCTACTGCATTCCGGATCAGCCATATTGGGCAGTAGTCGTCTCTCTCTCCCGGCTGCAGACTGACTTTGATCCTCCCTCTTTATAATGTCTCCATCTCTCTCACATCCACCCTTATGTCTCGCAGTCTGACAGTAGCCTGCCATCACTCATTCTAATGCCTTATTTCAATGGAATTCCAGTCTAAAGTTCGCACCGAACGGAACTCTGTGATTCTTGAGATTTCAGACTAAAATATTGCTCTGCGTTCAAACATTTTTTGAATTGCTACGGCGCTGAACTGGGCTCGTATTGTGGCTGTTGCCATGGTGGCGTTTATAAGGAAATCTGAAATCAAATAAGACGAAAATGACAGTACTGCCAATTTCCACATATTCGGAGCAGGAGGTAAATTAAATATTTGAACAGCGGCCCTGCGATTTTTGGAGGTCTTGGCAAGCGCGGCAGCAGGTTACTCAATTCTGGGCCTGTCAGAAATCCTTTATCTCAAAAGGGCAAATCATGCATACAAACACACACGCGAAAAAACACTCTTGTGCAAGCTTCTTAACACTCCTTTCACAGTCAAGTACTTTATTCTTATTAATAACGCTTTTTTCTTTAAAAAATCTTTTCAATATACAACACCATTTTAGACGAGACAATTCTGTTTACAACTAAATTCAGATCAGTTATGGGTCATTCAGAACCTAGACGAGCAGACAGTGAAAAGGGAAACGAGACGGACAGCGCTAAAAACGAGAAATGGAGGGACATATTAGGATAAGTGTCAAAAAAACTACAATTATTCATACGATTTCACAACAAAAGAAAATATGAAGTCAATTTCCCAACTTAAAAAAAAGGAAAAGCATAAAAAACACAAAAACGTAAGACAAAAGCCGAGAGGTTGACCAGCACACATTACACGTCCCATCGCTCGCTCATTCATGCAGAACAGTCCTGAGAGAAGGAAGGCACTCAGACCTTGCCTTCTCTCTTTAGTTTTTCATCTTTTTCATTTGAATCAATAAAAATAAAACAAACAAAAGATTGATAAAGAGTTCATGGGCACAGGGGGCGGAGCCGGGGAAGCCGTCACTCTGTACGCAGTGCCCACCCTCACATTCTCCGTTTAATGGCATCGCTCTCTCCATCTTTTTTCCACCACCTCCTCCGCAGAGAGGGAGAAAGAGAACTGACATGGTTTGTGTCGTGGCCCTCAAAACGACTGAAGAGGGGGAGAAATAAAACGGACAGATGGAGAGAGGAGGGTGAAGGGGAGGGGGGTGGTGGTGGTGGCATCCCTCGACCTTTGATCCTGGCACACTTCCACAGAGACTGGGTCACCCGAACAGTCCCCACACACACTCGCACACACTCCGCACGCCACCAGGACTTCCCTGTCGAGAGATCACACGCATGCAATTAGAGTTCCTATTTTGATGTGTGAACTTACGAGTTAAAAACGTGTGCTACCTGCTATCTGGATATATATGTATACGTGCGGGACGGCGATCGTCCTTCCGTCTGCCCGTTGGTCGACACGTTGAGGAAGTCCCAGATAAGGATAGTGTCATCGTGGGAACTGCTGATGATCTGGAACTCGTCGAACTGGAGCCGGAACACTCGGCCAGAATGTTCCTACACGCAAACAGACTATATTAAAACAATTCATCCACAACAACACTGCTGCGAATCAAAAGCAGTCGCAGACTGGGAATGACGTGACGCAAGACTAATGATGCTATAAATGTGTGACAATGCAGTGGGCTGATGACGGAGATGAGTGACAGATCAGACTCTTAGGAGTGAATAACACAAGCGGTTAACTTTTGTCACAGAGCAATTCATCCGCTGATGTTTGGGCATTTGAGATTATTGCTGCAAAGTTTGTCGTCTTGTCCACATTTAAAGATTTGTTCTTAAAAAATAAAATAAAAACAAACTTGAGCCTGAAGACGAGGAGATGGAAACTCACCACTAGTGTACGTAGACACAGAGTGCTGGCAGGAGCTCGTGGATCGAGAGCAGCTTGTAGGTCCCATACTTTAATTTTACTGCGCACACACATAAACATATTAAAAAACATTAGACAATGCACAAAAAAAAAAAAAATGACCGTCATAAATCCATGGTACATCGGTTAAAATACCCTTTCTCTTTCTTTTGTAAAGCAGCTCTAGAGGCGCATTTCACACATAATCTACAGATAATCTGTGATTCAATTGTGGGCTTTGTGGGATTAAAAGTGACTGCTCCCTCGGCTGTGTGGGTATTGTGCACTGCTCATGTATCAGATTAATGACTGGAGCACAGGGAGCAGACAAATGCAACTCCGCAATTAAAGATGTGAGAATAAAGAGATTATTCACATTAAAGCCAGGAAAAAAAACAGCCATAATCCAGACAAAAAAAAACTGCTTAAATTTAATCCCCAGACTACTCTACGTTTCAGCAATGGCAGTGTGAGGAGATCAAGGAGGGATTTTACTAATAGATTCATTTTTAAAATGCACATCTCAATTTGCAATGTTACATATTTTTTTTTCTGAGACGTTTTATGAGAACTTCCCCTCCCAGTCTTATTTGGCTGATGCCAAACAGTTGCAAAAATAGTTTTTCCACATTGTTATTCTTCACTGCACTGCAAAAAAATGACAATAAAACTTCCTTCAACTTTGAACTAATTAGACTCAGGCGTACCCGTCATACGCTCCACTAACGATCCGCTTGTTATCAAAGCGAATACAGCGAACAAGCTCCTCGTGCCCTTCCAAAACCCGCAAGCAAGCTCCACACTCGATATCCCACAGCCTGGAGAAACAGATTAAGATTAGTAAAGAATACTAACTGGCTGAATCCAGGTCACATTCTTACCCCCAAAAAGAACAATAATACCAGCAAGAAAAACAAAGAAATATTTCATACGAAGAAAATAAAGTCCCTTATTATTTTTTTTGCACATTTTCAGACCAATTCAACTCAAATTACTTTTTTCATTACAAAAAAAATATTTTTCATCCAAGTGGATGCTATACACTGGTGGTGGTTGAGGAGAGACCTCCCCACATGATTGTAAAGCGCTTTGGGTGTACAACAATACACAATAAAGCGATATATACAGTGAAAAAAATTATAAACTCAACACTTTTGTTTTTGCCCCCATTTTTCATGAGCTGAACTCAAAGATCTAAGACTTTTTCTATGTACACAAAAGGACTATTTCTCTCAAATATTGTTCACAAATAATACATCCACCTCACAGGTGTGGCATATCAAGATGCTGATTAGACAACATGATTATTGCACAGGTGTGCCTTAGGCTGGCCACAATAAAAGGCCACTCTAAAATGTGCAGTGTTACTGTATTGGGGGGGGTCCGAAAACTACAGTACTCCGCCCGCGCTCTGCTTCTGGCGGCTGAGGTAACGCGTTTTTTTGTTACCTTATTTCCCACTCACACTTTTCTCATCCTAATTTTACAAACTACAAGTTACACGCATGCTGACTGACGCCGATCTCTGGCGGGTGTGGTGTTCTCCGATCGACTCTGGTATTACACACAAAGTTAAAAAGACCCGGGACCCGAAGTAATACATTGGGACCCGACAGACCATTTAAAATATAGACCAAAACCCGTACGGGTCCCGGGTCCTCCATGAAGACCTCTAGTTGGATGAACTGCCAAATTCTCTGAAACGCCTTTGGAGACGGCTTATGGTAGAGAAATGAACATTCAAATCACGGGCAACAGCTCTGGTGGACATTCCTGCAGTCAGCATGCCAATTGCACACTCCCTCAAAACTTGTGACATCTGTGGCATTGTGCGGTGTGATAAAACTGCATTTTAGTGCAGTTTTATCAAGTCACATTTTTTAGTGGCCTTTTATTGTGGCCAGCCTAAGGCACACCTGTGTAATAATCATGCATCTTGATATGCCACACCTGTGAGGTGGATGGATTATCTCGGCAAAGGAGAAGTGCTCACTAAAGCCGGGCTCACACGGTGCGATTTTGGCCACGATTTGGTCTTTTGAGACAAATTTTGAAGAGCCTAAAAGATTCCTATAATCCTAGGCTAAAATCTGTAGTCTTTGATCGCTGGTTTGACATGTTCAACGACAGCCGATTTATGGCTCTTGCGATCAAATTTCACCTCTGACAAAATTCTGGCAGTGTCAGAAGATTTGGCACACAGTCCTGCAGTGTTACATCTCCTACGATGAAACTCAAACCGTCTTCGTTTAAGACAAGCAATGAGCAGAATTAATGCTAGAGAATTATTCTATCAGTCAAACTCTGGCGCTCCCGTCCTCTGCTCACGGAATTCATCTGATATGTTGCCTTTTCTATATAAACACTGGTTGTACCACTGTTTTCATGTGGGTGTGTAGAGCTGCATACACTATTCTTCTTAAATATGCCGGTATTGCCACCGTTCATATACTTTTCATGATAGCCAACATTTCGGTCCCGTGTACAATGCAGTTCGCAGTCACTGGACGTGTATGGGTTGATAATGTAAAACTCCGGACAAGTTCTCTTGCGCGCACCCGTTTTTAACTCGTCTTGTCTGTCGTACAGTCTGACATTAATGACAACTGAGATCCCACAGTGGGACATGATCATCATGTTCGTACAGTCTGACAAGTACAATCCTAAAGGACTTAAAAAAAAAAGTAAATAAATTGCATAGTGTGAGCCCGGCTTAACACCGATTTAGACAGATTTGTTAACACTATTTTGAGAGAAATAGGCCCTTTGTGTACATAGAAAAAGTCTTAGATCTTTGAGTTCAGCTCATAAAAAAGGGGGGCAAAAACAAAAGCGTTGCGTTTTTAATTTTGTTCAGTGTAAATGCATCATTCATTAAAGGTTATTTTCATGGCAATCTATGAATAAATTATACAAGGTATACAATTTAACAAAAGGTTATAAAAATACATTTCAGATGTACACTAGATACAAATTCTAAAACACATTCAGGTGATATTTTTAAATAAACAAATTAAACACAGCTCTACGTTTTACTGGTAAAACATGTACTTAATTATCCTGGGGTGAAATGTCTCCTGTATATATTAGACATTTTTTGAGATTTACTCAACTACTATCAAACAAACTTGAATGATTGCTTTTTCCACATATACCTGATGGTGTTGTCTGAGGAGCCGCTGACCACAAGTCTGTCTCTGTACTGCAGGCAGGCAATTCCTCGTTTATGACCGTTTAGTGTCCGAACAAACTCACAGGTGCTCGTACTCCACACCTGCAAAACACAGCACATCACACAACAGGATTAAACATTAAACACTTTAAATCTGTTCCAAATCACTGCCATCTATCCTTAGAATAATCTGTAGGCATATTTAATAAAATTCCAGTACATTTAAACTCCGGAAGTCATGTGTGTGCATGAGAAAACCCCTCCATACATCAACACAGTGAACACACACCAGCCCTCACTGCCCTGCCTCATTATTTTGGGAATGTTTTGATAGGGTGGGGGCTGCAGAATGACTTGGCACCCCTCCCAGAGTGATGGGTGGGCTTGATCAGGGCTGTCTGTTTCTGGAATCTCAAATGCTCCGAATTCAGCATCTAGAGCGGCACGAGTGCTGAAGAGGACTCTGAGCAAGAGCAAAGACTATAGTGCTTCTGCAGTCTACAGAGAATTAGGAAACTATTACACTGCTGCCCTCTGCTGGGAACTACTGTGCTTTGGACAGAACAAGCCAGTCAAAGTCTAGCTGCATGACAATATATTCTAGCTTATTGTCATCAAGAATCAACATCCTCAGACAGGACAGGGCCTGATACATATGAAATCAGATAACAGATAATTGATTTGTGGTTTGATTGACAGCTGATAACTGTCATTCAGAGATCAGAGCGCTGACCTTTATTGTCCGATCCCCAGAGGCAGAGACAATGTACTTGTCGTCAAAGTCGACCACATTGACGGCAGCCCTGTGTCCGACGAGGACCCGGCGGAGACTGATGTCCGTAGGAGAGGCCATGTCCCACACGGCAATGGAGCGATCCTTCGAGCAGGTGACCATCAGCCCGTTACAGAACCGCAGGTGGAGCACGGCCTCGTTGTGGTGGATCAGAGTGTTCAGAACCTCCCCCGAGTTCACATCCCACACTCTGGGTAAAAAGAGAAGGCAAGCAAAGTCAGACCTGATTTTATCAGTCCCTTATTCATTCCAGCTGAACAGACATGTGGAGTGATAGGTGGTGGGGGGGCTGGAAAAAATGAACAGAGGACTTATAGAGAGCGAGAGAACGATAGAAATCTGACCTGACAGTGGAATCAGAGGAGCCGGTAACAATGACTCTCTCATCATATTGCAGACACAGCACAGAGCCCGTGTGCCCCGTCAGGATCTTCAAACACTCCAGAGTCTGTTTATCCCATATCTGAATGCAAACACACGACATCTTTTTACAATGCTAAACATTATGAATTTAACAATGTCAAATATAAACTGCTGTTAACTAGATTAGACTCATCATTAAAGAAAAAAAAAAAGATTTATACATTTCTAGTTGGGATGCACATTTCTTAGTCAATAACTATTTGTATTATGGCCAATATCAATTACCATTGCAAAACTTTTATTTTACTTTATAAATTAAAATATTAAATAATCAAATATAATTTGATCATTACTATTTGAAGGTTTTTGGTCAGTAAGATCTTTTAATATTTTTGAAATAAATCTTTAAATCTACAGTACAAACAGCAATATTGTGCAAAAAAAAAATATTTGACTATATTTTAATAAAAATGTAATTTATTCCTGTGATGGCATTTTCAGCAACCATTGTGTCCTTAGTGTCACATGATCCTGATTTGAGCTCGAGAACCTTTTTTTTTCTTCAATGTTAAAAAGAGCTTAATATTACTTAATGTTTTAGATTTTTTTTAATAAAAAAAGAGCATATTGTAACATAGAAATCCTTGTGATATAAAAATGTCTTTACTGTCACTTTTGATCAATTTAATGCATGCTTGCTGAATAAAAGTATTAATTTCTTCCCCCTTACTGATCCCAATTATTTAAAACTCATTTGCCATTTACATTTTTCATGACCACAGGCGTCATAAATTTAAAGGAGTCATGAACTGCGATTGTTTTTTTATTCGGTACTGTTCTGTGAGAGGTCCACTTATAATTTTAAAGATTTTTACATACAAAAAACATTGTATTTAGAAGTAATAGGCTATTTTCTGTTCTGTTTTAACCCCCTCATCTGAACTCTGTTTGAACAGGCTTGGCGGATTGTAGACTCTGAAAGTAAACGCCCACTGGCTCACAGTTGTGCATGTTTGACAGCCTACATCCTTCACAGATGGACGCTGCTGTGTTTTAGGTTCAAAATGCATAAATACTCAGTACATGTCAAACGATCTGTAATAACAGACAAAGCAATAGTGACCACAAAAACATTTACTCGGCACACTATCGTCTTTTAGTTTCAGGATTTCTGAAAATCCTATGTCGAATTGTGCCTTGTTTGTAAATAAAACATTGGTAAAATGAATCAAGTTCTTACTGACAGTCTGGCACTTCATTAAAAATAAAGTTCAAATAAAGTTTATCATTCGGTTTCTGCGTAGACCTGGGTGTTCGCCTCTCGTAAACACTACATGTGCGAATCGGTGTGCGGGGCTCAACAGGCAGTGATGTGGAAGCAGAAGTTGATCTTCTGCAGAGACAGTGTTTAGCCACACTATTATGTGAAAAAGTGGCACATTCCACAACCAAAAACAGTTGTTTTGACAGACTGGCTTCAATATAAGCTGTTTTTAGACTAAGGACAAAGTTGAGTTCTGAAACTTAAAAGGATTTTTTTAATAGCACAATGACCTCCTATATCTCAAAAGATCAATGGAATTTTGATTTCCCAGTTCATGACCCCCTTTAATAACAATAACCTTTTACTGATATTGTCAACTCTGACACATCCCTAGAAATACACTTGCTGAAAATCTCTCCGAGAACAAGAGCAGTAAGAACATGGGACTGTACCACAGAGTTTAATACTATGAGTAAGGAAATCTAACAAAGCCCTACATACAACCAGTATCAATAGTCATTCTTGCCTTAGAAAGTGTGACTTGAATCATCTCACCTGTTTCAATCCCCTCTCTCTAGTTTCAGTATTAGAATACAGAAGCGGAGAGATTTGATTGTGTAAATCAAAAACTCAAGCATGTTTCTATTTAAAGAGCTATTCCTCTAACTAGTCAAAAATCAAGCATTTTCTGAATGTGATTAAACACATTAGCATAATTCATGAGAACACGCTCTATGTTTTTAAAATGACACCTGCGTATGGATTAGAGGTTTTTCTCTGGCCAATGACGATATTTAGAAATCAGGGTAGCCGATGGCCGATATATGATGCCGATTTTTGGGGCTGATATGTTTGGCCGATTTTTTTCTTTTGTTTCTTCATCTCATAAAATCGAAGTAAAGTGATACATGAATTGCTTAAATTAAACATTTATTAATTTCATTTATCTTTATTGAAAATTTTACTTTTTTTGGCAAACAAAGGGAATTTACTATTAAAATTAAAACATGTTAAAAATGTTGTGTGATCATTCCTTAAAAAATTTCATTTTCATAATTTTGGTAGTAGCGTTATGTACATTCTGCTGAACAAATATTTCTGCTGCACTGTCTTCAAAAAAAACAGACTTTTATTTTGACGGGTTGCCGTGAATACATTTACATTTTGGTGTGTATATGATATGAGGATAGTTTTACTCAAATGAAATGATGAAACGCTCATGAAGTGACTCAGAGCAGTTCTGGAGATGTTGTTTGTTTGTTTATGTCCTCATTGAGACGTCACGCACGCTTCAGCATGTGTGCTAAAGGAAACCGCGTGTCTCTGTCATCCATTCATACAGAGATATGATCGCGCACTATGAGTTAATGGTCATCATTAATGGTGAACATGTATAAAAATATAAAAACCCTGGCAAAGCTGTATTATCAACGAATGTGAGCAGAGCATATAGCGGGGAGCAGATCAGTGGAGATTTGACCAGCGTTGCACAGATCAGCTGTACCACAGCATGTGACAGCACAGTGACGCTGCTGCAATCAGGAACACGTATACTAACGTTACATAGACATTTCTTGTGAGCGCGTTATTTGAGCGGACTTAGCTTTTCAGGTGAGCATGAGCGGTAACTGAGCAGAATAATAGAGTATCATATGTTGCTTGCATACGCGCCTGTATATTAATCTGCCTAATTTGCAGCACAATCAGCCGATCAATCGGTCGACCTCAAGTATGAATCCACTCAGATGGTGTGGTTTTTAATGGTGATGACTTCAATAAACCCACACGAGGTTAACTAGAAATACACCGGCAGAACGCGGTCGCACCTTGATGGAGTTATCGCGTAGACCGCTGATGATCTTTTCGTCGTCATACTGGAGGCAGTAAACACCTTTGCTGTTCTCTGACCTACACTGGATCCTCTGCAGGTTATGTCGGCCACACCTCCAGTTCGCCTCGATGGTCTGGAAACATGAACAGCAATGTCATATCAGCAATTTAGTTACACTGCTAAGAGGCATAACTCATTTATTTGATTTGATCAAAAATGATTATACACTGACATTAACTAAAACAGCGGCCCGTTTTCTCATTACATTTTAAAAAGTAGTAATAAAATAACTGAAGCGTGCATAGTCCGATTACTCATGATTACGCTATGAAGACGACAAAGAGCTGGGTAACATGACGCCTGCTGCCTACCCCTGAGGTGTAATCAGTGGTCCTTCTCGTTCAAATGAACAAACACTTACTACCTCCATTTCCTTAAAAACATGACATGAGCAGACAAGATCTAACATTGTCTTATACTAATAAAAGGACAAGAGAGAAAGAACGATGGTTGCTTTGCCCACCTCAATGTCCTGAATGATTTTTGGATAAAGAGAGCGGTAATATGAGTTTGGAGGAACTTCTGTTGTGCGGTTCTTGAATAGGTATTTTTCCCTGTGAAGGAAACAGCAATAAACATCCCTGATAAACTGACATAAACAAGCATCTTCATAATTCAAGGTCAAATAAGATGTACAAGACAGTCTAAATGGAGGTTCCCAGCATGTCTGGTTGAGAATTACACCACTGAGAGATAATGACGAGGTTGTTGTTAAACCTCACGTATAAATGAGGGGGTTTGGGGGATGTAAACAGTCATATCAGCACTGTGACTCACCACTGGTGTCTCTCTGAAAGGCCTTTCCACAGCGGGTCGGTCCGAACCATCCTCTCGATCAGCTTCTTCCACAACATGCCTTCGGATATCACACGCTGCCATTCTTTACACACCAGCTCAGCCGAACAAAGCGAGCGTGCGTCCAGGAAGGACAAGATGTTCTCCGCTATATGATCCAGACCCTGAGCTGGAAGACAAATTTAGAGTGATTTCATTTAAGTGAAATAGGACATAAAAAAAAGTAAACTAAAATGTATGTATCAGGAAGGGACTGGATAGTACAAAGTGGACAATGATTCAAATGGAGATTGGAGAATGCAAGAGGGGTTTAAAAAAAAAAGCATAAAAAGTGGTTTGATGTCAGCTAAAATGAAAAACTTCATCATTCTAATATGCTAATCTGGTGCTTGAGAAACATTATTTTTTATTATCATCAGTGTTGAAAACCATTGTGCTGCTTAATATTTTTGTGGCAACTGATACATTTTTCAGCATTCTTTGATTTATTTGAAATAGATATTTGTTGCAAACATTAGAATTTCTTCAATGTCATTTCTGATCAATTTAATGCATCATTGCTGAATTAATTTATCTATTAAAAACAAAAATCTTACAGGCCATGTCAATGGTTGTGTCAATGGTATATTTTGTTGAAATTCAAACAGGGATTGTATTCTAAGAACAGGGCCCTATGATTTCCACGATGCGGAAAACGCGGATGGAATCCAGATATAAAAACAGAACTCAAAACAAAACAAACTTTGGTTTCTCTTTCCTTAATCTCCTCAATTGAAATTGGCTTTGGATAGAGTCTGCTAAATGAATGTAAATGCATATCACGGAATTTTTCCAAGTTTGAATTAATCAAAATTAGGTCATTAACCTTCAATCTAATTGCGACATGGACTAATATCTGTAAATATTAAACCGCAAAAAGATTAATTAAATCTGAATCCTGCATGTTCGTGTCTCCGTGTGAATGAATGACACAGACGCGCATTTTGTTTACTACACCTTATGAAGCGCATGACGCTCGTGGTGATTTCAGCGTCTGCCATCTCACTAAATGAGGACATAAATACATGAACAACATCTCTAGAACTGCTCCGAGTACTTCATGAGCATTTTACGGTTTCAGTAAAACTAGCGTCATATACACAAATGTAAAGGTAACCCGTCAAAATAAAAGTTTGGTTTAACTTGAAGACATTGCGCCAGAAATATTACTATTATTCAGTAGAATGTACGCAATACTACTACCACTGCTGGAAAAATTAATACAACTATTTTTTTAAGAAATAGTCACAGAATATTTCTTGCATGTTTTAATTTGGTAACAAACATAATTTGGTAACAATAAAAAAAAAAATTTAATAGGGCCCTAAATATGTGATTTTTGTTAAACTTTTAATAAATTGATTCTAAATTCTATGTTTCATGATTTTAATTAATTAGACATGCTTTTTGATTAATACAATTCAATTTAACCATTAACAAGTAGTCCAGAAAACGTTTTAACGGAATGGAGAGAAAAAAAATACTGAATTTGGGAAAAAATAAAACGGATTTCATAGGGCCCTATAAGAATAAAATACACTGATGAATTGTGATTCAAGTTTGATTTCATCTTTAGAAATAAAACAAGCCAAGGCAAACATGGTCTCTTTAATCTTAAGGCTATATTTTAAGAAAAATGGATGCAGAATCCATCAGAAATGGCATTTTCAGAATAAGGACTCTGTGTGTGTTACCTGGCAGTGCTGTAATGAAGTCCCTTTGGAGCATGGGTTTGAGGTAGGAGTTTATGTGGCCGTGTTGGTAATGGCACATGCGTGAGATCAGGTGTTCCACAAACTCCACCTGGTCTACCTCAGACCACTGATCAAAGAGCTGGATGCACACGTCCTTCTCCTTCTCGTAATTTCCCTCTGATGGTCGCTTCCTAGAGCCTGTCAAAGGTCCATTACTCAACTGAGGACAGATAAAAGTAGGCAAAAACAAATAAATAAATATATTAGAGGAGACAAAAGAACATATCAGAAAGGATTGGGCAAAGGGCAATTTTGAAAAACAGTAACATACTATCATAATATTTTAAGGCAGATGTGTTAACTCAGCAAAGAACAGTGCTGCAGGTGCTCTTCTATTAAAAGAGCCACATACACGTCCTATCTTCACATGCAATAATAGGAGTTTCTACAAGACATTCTCATGCCATTAATCCCCAACAACTCATCTAATTTGATGTTCTGTACATAGTCATACTTGAGCAATTAAATGACACTTAAAACATTTTAAGAAAATTGGCACAAAGAAACGTCACGCAAAAACAAGATTTTAGTTTCTTTGTAGAAAAGTTTAGATAAAGATTCTGACATTTTCTGGAAGTAAAAAATTTGACACTTCATGAGCTATTGTGTGGTTACTCTGCTAAAACATCTGTATGAGATTTAGGGGAACTGATCTCATTAATTTATTACAACACATTGGTTTTTGTTAAAAGGAAATCCAAAAATGTCTCAAATGTTAAGTTAGCCCTGAAATTCAAGTATTTTGAAGTGTCTTACATCATTGTTCAAAGTTTTGGGATCAGTAAGATTGTTTTTTGAAGAAATTAATACTTTCACTCAGGAGGACAAATTCAATTGATCAAAAATGACACAAAGTACATATATAATGTTACAAAAGAGTTCTAAACTAAATGAATGATGTACCGTTTCACAAAAAAATATTAAGCAGCACCACTATTTTCAATGTTGATAATAACAAGAAATGCTTCTTGTGCAGCAAAGCAGCATATTATAATGATTTCTGAAGGATCATGTGACACTGAAGACTGGAGTAATATATTGCTATATTATTAAATTGCATATATTGTATAAAGTTGTATTAAATTGTAATAATTTCACTTTGTTGCCACTGTATTTTTGATCAAATAAATGTAGCCATGCTGAGCACAAGAGACTTCAAAAACATCACAAAATCTCACCAACACCAAACTTTTGAACAGTAGTGTAAGTGTACAGATCATTTTGGGGCCAATATAATTATCCAGGACATCTCAAAAATGCAAGAGGAAACCTAAAAACAGAAAAAATAAAGGCGTGCGGAAATGGACTCTGAGGTTTTCCAGATGCAGATTAGGCCATGCCCTACAACAAACCCCTAAGTCAACAGTACTTCAATATAGAAAATCCTGCATAGCTCAGGGAGAGGCTACTCAATAGTTCCTTATTGTTTTATCCGTTTATTATTTTATCAGACTTTGGAGCACTTTACTGTGGTACGGCTCGTCCACCTCACCTTAATCAATGTGATCTTTGGGGAGCGGTCTGCAGTCTGCGAGTCCATGACAGAGATGTTCTGCAGAAGAAACCACAATTCATTATTTTTTTGATAAATCAATAGTAATGTCTACTTTAAATCAAACTAAAACAAAAATTCAAAGAGATGGACCACAATCTGAATCAGTACAACTCCTATACATGTCCTATCCTTTCATCATCGGCTCACATACGTTCATAATAAAATTGCATTGTTTGCTGGAAAGCAGATGAAAGAACTGAGCACCAGCCTACGATCTGTGTGTGCTGAATAATTGGACAGATTCTCCATCAGCATGCAGCAAAGATGTGGGATCGGGCAGGGCATGTGGGTAACGTGTCAACAGCTGTCCCCTAGCCAAGGCCACCACAAGGATATGCTTACATCCCAAATACAGCCACGATAGAGATGATACCATCCATATCGTTGCTCTTAATATCCACGACTCGGCACCTGCTTTAATCCATAATCACTGAATATCAGCCAAACTCTTTAGAAACTTAGGCTCTCTGGAGTCTGGACTAAATAAAGCAGTGTTATATTGAAGCTAGACACACGTGCCAGTGTTGTTTCAGCAGCACTGAGACAGTATTAGACTTTTTATTAATATATATAATTTTATTGTGCATTTAATTATTTTAATTTTAGTTTTGTTGAGTGTTTATATTATTATATAATCATTTAAGTTTTAGTAATAGTTATTTTAGTACTTCAAGTTAAACTAAATGGAAATGGGAAATACCGCCTTGACAAAGTTTTTCCCCAAAATAACAAATGTTTTCTATGGTTTTAGATAACAATAATAATAACCCAGTCTGACACATGAAGACAAAGTCTAGGATTCATTTCAAAGCATCTTTCTATGTCAGCAGAGCAGGAAGTGTAGATGTATTATGAGTCTCTGCAGTCTATACACAAATTCACATGGCTTGTTGTCTTCAAGCAAAAGCCTTTTATCTGTCTTCCTCAAGCTTCACAATACAAGTGGACAAACTCAAGTGCATTCACTCCTACCCTTTTCACAGTATCCATGGCAACAAGAAGCAAATCGACTCAAAAACTGATTCTATAATATTATTGTATTGACTAGGAGAGATTGATTCTGAATTTCTGACACAGCCTTATTAATTAAGAGCACATTTAAACAAGTCAAACTTATTTCTAAAGATACTATAAAAACGTTTTAAATTAAGAATATAAATATGTATTTAAAATTAATAGCGAGACAACATTTGCAAATCCCGTCAAAAAATAAATTAATAACAAAATCAGCATGTTTAAGTAGTAAACAATTTAAGGAATTCAGATTATATTTTATTGTAAATGGTTCATAGAATTACTTTTTAGAAGCGTGAAACAAAAATTAGTGCGCTTAATAAGAAAATATAATAATTAGTTCGAGTAGGCTAATGGTTTGATGTGGTTAGCCACCTACGCTAGCCGCTTGCTATAAATGCTGCTCATCTCAACAATTAACGTTTGTATTTCACACACACACAAAAAGTGTGGGGTTACTAAAACACGATTGTTCACTCATCCAAACACGGTTGTTGTATTAGTTGACGATATTTGTGTATTCGCTCATCGTTCGGCTTAAAAACGTCATTTGAAATTGACAGCAGGAGCGGTTACTTCCTATTACGCAGCTTTAAAGTCCAGTTCAAATGTGTCGTGAGAAGTAAACGCTGCGTTATTGTGAACGAGAAATGGTTGTTTTAAACACTTGAAAACATAGTTAAGTGTTCGGAGACTTTATATGAACCACAACTCGTCTGTGGGACCAATTTATAGACATGACTTAGTGGCGCAGAAGCGCCGCAGTGAAGCTCAAGGCACCGGCTAAAGTCGATGAAACTCGGACTCACCACGATGCCGCGGCAGCTTCTCTTCCTTCGCCTCCGCGATTAGCTCAATAAATATCCTCAGCCCCCACCAAGAACAACTGTTCGCCTTGTCTACTAACGTCTCAGCTGTTGTTTCAAGGGAAAGACACAGGCGAGAGACGTGATAACGACCAAGTGAGCCAGCGATACATAGTAAGGCCCTCCCTGTCAGCCAAGCCAGCCATTTCTTACACTCGCTCGCTCTCTTCTCACCCCTCCTTCCTCCCTCCCTCTACTCAGCCTATCCTTACCCACTCCAAAGCTGGTTATATTCAACCAGACTGCCGTTATAACCGCTAAAATTGATTTATAAACTCTAAAGTCTTGAGAACATACCAGAAATGTTTTGTACAAGCACACTAAATGACTCACCATCAGCTCTAAGGTTTTGTCCTCCATCTCCGGCTCCATGTTTGTTCCCCGAAACTCGCAGTGGAAATGGAAACCCCGCCCTGCGACACAATCGCGTCACGAAAGAAGGCGGAGAAAGCAGCCTTGTGTTTAATCCTCCCATTGGCTGGCAAATAAAAAAACGTGTGCCAAATGGGCGTTGTCCGCGTTGTGATTGGATCATTTCTGCTGCTAAGGTACAAATCGGTTACAGACAGAGTCCGTCATAATCGAAAGGAGATATAATGTGGAACAAGAATCGTGGTTGGTCATTGAATGACAAAAAGGGTTTTGTCTGTTTTGTAAAATGAACGGCGATTGGCTGCCGCCTGGTACTAGGGTAAGGAATAGGGTTATCCCCAATGATTCACATATTAAGAATATTTCTGATTGTTTGCTGATGACATCCTAGCCTGCAGCCAAATATTTGCATTTTTAAGTAGGTCTAAACAAAACATTTTTGCTTTCTGGTTAAACTGCTTATAATTGTTCTTGTTTGTTCACACTGTTCCTGTGGCTCAGTGGTAGAGCATTGCGTTTGCAGGGCAAAAGGTTGTGGGTTCGACTCCCAGGGAACACACATAATTAAAAAATGTATAGCCTGAATGCACTAAGTCAAAAGCGTCTGCTAAATGCATAAATGTAATTGCCTTCTAGTAAGTGAAATAATCTTGCCGAACCCATACATCTAAGTATATCAAACAAGATAAAATATGCTCGCAAAATAAATAAGCTATAAGTGCAATTTGCAAACAAAGAGAACGTTTAATGTCTGTGTCCAGATGTAACAAATGATTTATACAAAATAGTTATGAGTCAAAGAATATGAGAAAAAAATATACAACATAATTGCTAAAATATTGTGGGCCCATATTTTCAATCATTTCCCTCTCTCTCCTTTTACATTATAGGATTGTGTTCTCGTTTTTAGCAGGCGTCAAAACGCCAACCATGCCACAACTGTTTAAGGTCCAAAATATTGATTTGCAGCTTGTCTTTCTAAAATCAATCTGTTGTTAAAATATGACTGGACAAAACTTAGAGGATTGTAATCTGTGGCGGGTCAGAAACTCTGAGATGTGACTTTTTAAAAGGGAATTAAACAGCCAAACTGACATATACTCACTCACACATCACAGTTAACACAGTAACCCCCCAATCATCGGTCAGAAAGGACATTCCCATGCATAAAGCCATCGAATTGCAATGAGTACTGAAGGTTCAAGCTAAGATTTTATAATCGGAAACAGCAGGAGGCTGAAGTTAAGGTCCAGATGCTGGTACACTGTGCTGTCATCTCTCACAAACTGCAAAATCCAGGCACTCATATATAGTTTATTATGAGAAGTAGCATCTCCTGGGGGTTGAGGAAAACAAGTGAGGGCAATGTACTGTGAAAGACTGTTCTCGGTCTTCAAGAAGGGATGGTCCAGTTACTATATGGTCCATTTGAGAGCACGCCTCAATGTGGGAACAATGCGATGGGATGAGCAGGGTGTACCGCTGGCTCAGAGTGCATCACCACCACCGCCACACTGGTTTACAGCAGAAACAAGGCAACAAATCAAGTTTGGGCTAACCCCAGGAAATTAAAATACTGGTCTGGCAATGGGCTTGAGGTAAGCAGTACAGATCAAATGATTTGCTACTGCTTTCTTCATACACTGACTAAGAGAAAATATAATACATTTGAATAAAATACAACAGCAGCAGATGCCATTATAAAAGAAAAGGCAAAAAGGAGTGAGATTAGAAGGGATGAAAAAGTAGATCTGAAAGCCTAGTGTTTTCATGAAGAGCTGAGGCAGGACAGGCAGACTGGCCATGCTGTCGCGATGGCCCGGTAATTAGTGGAGAGGAGAAAACTCAGTCTCTTCCAGTCCAGAGATGGAGTCGCTATATTCTAAAGCCAGGGACACGCAGACCATACGCCATCTTCTCAAATTCTTATTCTCCCTCCTGCTGATTCGATCTCCTTCGCTCCCCTGCCGTTTGCGGGGTAGGTGATGGGGGAAAATCTTATATTTGAATTTTGTGTAAGTCCCGACTACCTAGTAGTCATCTAAATCAAAGAACTCATCATCCTCTCCCTGGTAATCCATGCCTTGGAAATCCACCCGGTACCGCAAGATTCCTGAAAAAAAAAAAAATAAAAATATTGATATATGACAATATCTTTCCATTTCCCTACAAAACGTAATCTGCAGAGAGCACTTACCACCAATGCCTCCAAAGCCCTTCACAAACTGCGAACCCTCCTGGCTTTTGTCTGTAACGATTTCCAGCGTGGCCCCAAACTTCTTGTAGTTATTGGCGAACCACTCGAGCAGCGGCATGCTCTCAATCAGCTCATGCTCTTGACCGGTCTAAAATAAGAACACACCGTACTATTAACATTATACACCTCTCCTGCCTGAACCACACATTGGTTAAACTGAAAAGCAAATATTGCGCAAAATAATTAATAATTGATTTTTTTTCTTCTTAAGAAACTGTTATGAGCAAAATAAAACAGGAAAGGTTAGTTTTACAAAAAAAAATTGCTTTTCTGAATGTTCAACACTCCTAAAAATAAAGTTCTTTATTGGCATTAATGGCTACAAGAACCTTCTTCATCATCCATGGAACCCTTCCATTACACAGTTCTTTCTAGTGGAAAAAGGTTCTTCAAATTATTACAATATTTTTCACACGACAACACAAAAAAGTTATTTGAATAAATTCAATGAGAGGTTTTGAAAAACCCAACATGATATAACAAAAACGTATGCAAGCTTTATTTTTAACAGTTTAATACTTGACTTTTGCTTTAATGAGCTGAATGAAATTTACAAGTTTGTGTGAAACCTGAAGATCATGTTCCTCACCATGATTTGAGGATGAAGAAGAACATCCGACCATTTGAGGTTATGTTCAAATGTAACAAAGGTGCTCAACAAACAGACATCTAAAATTAAGATCTAAAATATGACTAATTTTAGATCTCTATTTTGTAAGCACATGTGTGACATTTGAATCTTAGATACTCAATGTAGTCTTAGACTTCAGGACCCGCAAATGTATGATCCTGATAAATCAAAACAGAACTGCAATGAGCTTGGTACCATGATAGTATAATGACCAAGTGATCAAACCCATAGGCTGCTGATCAGATTTCAGGTCATGACAACTGATCATTGGTTGCTTGAGTATATCACTTAAACTCTACAAGAAAGCCACTCAAGGGAAGGAGTGCTTCTACATTCATTTTCATAAATAATCTGAATTTGGTTCATGCTGATTCACTTACCTCTTTGTCAGTGAAATGAGACTTGTCCTTCTCCTGTTCCGGTGTCAGATAGAGTGTCTTTTCATCTGATTGCAAAAATAAAATAAAAAACAATGAAATGAAACCAAAAAAGGAAGCCTTTATTGTGCAAATTGTGAGTATGAGAGTTTAGGGTGTGTGTATACCATTTTCTGGTGTAGTATTTTCTCCATGACAGCGTAGGACGTAACGCATAGTGTCCAGGTTCTCGTAAACTATAAGAATCTCCACCGCTCCCATTTCCAGCGCTTTGAGTGTGTCTTCAACTCCAAAACAATACTTCCCTGTGTCCTGACTGATCTCATCAAAGTATCGACCTGAAATCAGAGACAAGTCACCACACAAGAAAAAAAAAAACAAAGCCCAGTGTTTTGTCACAAAACATTTTTCCAGCATGTGCATTGCCTTTATCAAGCCTGCAAGTTATCTACCTATTAGTTTCTTTTCTTGGATGAACTTGACATTTGACAGCACTTCCGCTGAAAGCTCAATGGCCTGGTTGAAACCGTTCTCTCCTCCATATGATATGTCAACCAGCTTCAGAACTTTCGCTTGTAACCTCTACATGTGCAGAAGACCCAAAGTCAGAAAACAAGCAGACTGATTAATAAATCAATTAATGCCATGAGAACATACCGGATCAAACATGTCTGACTGGCTGAGCTCAGTCTTAAAATCGGCCGATCCGGCGAGAACCAGTCCCGCCACGTTGACCTTGTCATTCGACACGAAGAGTTGCACAGCCGTCTCTGCGACCTTACGCACATAGTTATGTCTCTTCTCCATCCTCAATCGAGCAAATCGAAGAGCGGACTGTCCTCCTCTACCTAGAGTTAAAGAAAGCAAGCTTGTAAATATTAAATTCCATTAAATAATGAATAGCCACAGCAAGCGATTTAAAGAAGTTTACCGTGTTTTTTGGGCAGATCCACAGTAAATTTGTGCAACACCTCCCTTGTGTTGCCTTGTAAAGTCCCAAACAGGGCGCCACTACCATCAATCACAATGAAGCCGAACTTGCTGTCGTCTGACAGCAGAGCTGTTAGAGCCTGTGGATACAAAAAATATATATTAGGTGTTATAATGTTTTAATGCATTAGACAAAAATACAGACTTCTCAGACAGATCTTACCTCAGTATGGAACTTGTTGTCACATAAATACAAGGATGTGTTGATTGGTTTAAAAGGCTCAAAATCAATGTTTACTTTCTTCTCTTTGCCTTCCTCTGTCACTATGGTGCCACAATACACCACCAGGCCATTATGAGGCACTGTAAGATAAACAAAAGATTTATGGGAGGGGGATCAGGAGAGACCACACCTATAGAAAAAAAGATTAAATCAGGTGCAACGCCCAATTGTACCCACACACACACAGCAAATATATATTAACTGCCAGTTTAAATGTTTAAACGGCACCAATTCGGAAAAGATAAACTTATCAAATACAAAAAATTCAATAATCTGAGAAGTTAAAAGATCTTAGATGAAGCTAAACCCACTCATTTACCTTTATTGTAGAGTTTGAGTCTCTGTTGTACTGAGGTAATGGCTCCCAGCACCGAAAGTCTGTTGACTCTGCTCTTGATGTTCGAAGCCGTGCCGAACTCATCGGCCAACATCTTCGCAACACGCGAGATCTGATCCTTGGGTGGGATGATGAGGGAAATCATACTGGTGCCATTTCTGAGAACGAAACAATATAACAAATATAAGAGCAGGCTGAGATTTTCATTAGCACACAATATCGTTCAAAAGTTTAGGGATGGTAAGATTTTTTTATAAAAGCAATTATTTGCTCAAAATACAGTACAAAACAGTAATCTTTTCAGAATTTAAAGTAAAATATTTCTTCTATTTTAAATGTTTTAAAGTGTACTTTATCAATGTAATGGCAAAGCTGAATATTCAGCAGCCATTACTCCAGTCTTCAGTGTCACATGATCCTTCAGAAATCAACATAAATTTCGAATATGCTTGTTTGGTACTCAAGAAACACTTTTTTTATCAAATCTATTTCATTTCAGCCTATTATTTTCACGGTTGAAAACAGTTACGCTGCTTGATATCTTCATGCAAACTAATTTTGTTTCAGTTCTTTTATTAAAAAAATAAAAAAAGTTATCTTTGTAACATTTTACATATAAATGTAATGCACCTTTGATAAACAATTGAATGTACAATGTATCAAATAACCTAACTTTGTCAAAGTGTCAAGCCAGTATGTGATCAAATTTAAACCGTTTATAAGCATATTAGTTGAGGGATATTAAATACATTTTTGGAGTTAACATTAAATACATAGTTAACTCGATTCATTCATAGTACATTGTTCCATAAACAAACAAAAAATAAAGATGACTGAGGCTGTCATTCTGCTTAAGCATTCACTTTCATTGTAAAAAAGAGGGAACAAAGGGAATGACCCTGTAATCCCTTAAATTTACATCACGCAAAATCAAAGCGGTCCAGATCAACATGGCTGTAGGAAAATTACTAAATTCATTTTTGGGTTGAACAAACGGCGACTGCTTGTATAACGCCATAAAGCACTAAGTCACTAACGTTATTTAATTACAACAATGTTACTACCGTAGCATTAAAACGCTGTCAAACAAAACCGAATTAACGTTACTTAAGAGAACGAAAACATGTAACGTAACGTTAGCCTGTTTACACCCATTTAACAACCGCCACCTCCACCAACCCATTGTAAGGCATCATTCATAAGGTGCTTTACATTTCAAATGACACGACTTTTAACGCTTCCCGCTCTTTATCCTAAAACCAACATTATTATCGAAATAAAGAGCCGTACAGTGAGCGGTCTCGTTCTCCGTCCACCATGCTGCTCTCTCCAACAGCTGTTAGCAAGCTGGTTAGCATGTGGTCCCCCCAAAGAACGAAACGAATCGCACATCGGAGGTGCTACTGTTTGTCATTCAACACCTGTATACAAAGATAGAGGACCGACGGAGCGAGCCTCACCCTCTAGCAGCCTCAAGGCTTTTGATCAACTTCTTAATCTTCCAGATTTCCACGTTCCTGTCCGCTGCGCTGGGGTCGTCCGCCATCTTCCTCGCGCTGTCTGGACCTGCTGAAAAAGAGAATCCCAACTTTAGCTTGATAGCGCCAAGAGCTTGATTAGCAGCTTTTTTCAAGGCGGAACGTTCACATTGGAAATCTGAAAAGACCGACCGGGGATCAGGCAGAATTGTTATTTAATAAAAAAAAAGATCTGTTGTTATTAGAAGAGAAAAGCGCGACTGAAGTTGGACGCGCTAAGCAGCCCTGCGCGCGGGCCTCTCGCGCCCAAAAACATCCCTACCACGCGCCGATCGCGCGAAACCACCATTTAGCTATGAATTTATTTTTTTAACGCATGGTCAGCTTTCTCAAAGCATTTTTATGATCGGACATTATCGCACTGTACTCACAGACTCGAATTATCCGCTCCGCCGCGTCCGTACGGCAGGTACTTTGTGGTCCACAGCTCGCTCGCCGCTGTTTCTCAGTGACGTGATACACTTATCGTTAGCAGCCGGTTTGGTCTTGCTACGCGTGGTGCTTCAGTGGAGGCTCACGTGGGGGAAAGGCAGAAATTCCTTTTAGTATCACTTCCTGAAAACGCCATGCATGGGGTGTATTTGGAGCTCTGTGATTGGAGGACATTACTGTCCATCAAAAAGGGTGGAACAATGACTATTTATTATTTTATTTTTTTTTTGAATGATTTGTTTAGTGACTACCAGTGTTTGGCAGTAACTATAGTAATAATATTCATTTTTGCATTAAATAGTAGTGTACTATGTATTACTAATAAGATTTCAGTAATGATATTACAGTTACTGTCCATAAAACAGCTAGTTACTCTGTTCTAGTTCGATGCCTTAACCCCTACTGATTTAAAGTCCAACAATCCAAAAATTCCTTGATTCATTTTAATCATTTCCATAACTGGCACATGAATCATAATCAGAATCAGAATGAGCTTTATTGCCAGATATGTTTACACATATGAGGAATTTGTTTTGGTGACAGAAGCTCCACAGTGCAACAGAATGACAGCGACAGGACAGGACACAGATTTTAAAAAAAGTACAATGTACAATACAAAATATACAATGTGCAAAATAGCACAAACAAAATATACAGAATAGACAATATGTACAAAGATATGTTAGGTGCAAAGTTTAAATGTAATAAGTCTGTGTGTATATATATATATATATATATATATATATATATATATATAATAATAAAAATAAAATAAGAAGTATGATGTTGTGTGTTCCACGTTCAATGTCAAGTGTTCATGAGATGGATTGCTTGGGGAAGAAACTGTTCCTGTGTCTGGTCATTCTGGTGCTCAGAGCTCTGTAGTGTCGACCAGACGGTAACAGTTCAACGAGGGAGTGTGCTGGATGTGAGGGGTCCAGAGTGATTTTGCCAGCCCTTTTGCTCACTCTGGATAAGTACAGTTCCTTGAGAGTGGGGAGGGTTGTACCAATTATTCGCTCAGCAGTCCGGACTACCCTCCGTAGTCTTCTGAGGTCAGATTTGGTAGCTGAGCTGAACCAGACAGTTATTGACACATTGAAGTCACCTGAGCAGCAGGCATATGGAATAGATATGAAAAAGCTTACATTCACTGGATATATAATGCCATTACATTGATTTTGTCAGGAGAAATTATGATCTGAACACTGATGTGTAACTATGGCATTATGAAGGTTATGGTATTACATTACATGGCCCACCCACATCCCTCTGATCCCAAAATAAATTGGATAATATCTTTCTAGAGAATGAAGCAGTTTCTTATAAACCTATATGAATTGTTTTTTGATACATTACATCATGGAATATGGGTATAAATTATAGCTACAGTTGCAATGAGATGAATACAACACTTTTACTTACAGTAAATGTTACTATCAATCACCACTGAGATTTTGTAATAACTTCTGACTGCAATCCCATGTGGATTTTGGTCAAATGATGAGGCGTAAATATATTGTTAGTAACATTTTAGAATAATTTTATGGGGAAGATTTGCAACTTGTGGGACATGAAAGAAAAGTAATGTAATTTGTAAATAATTACTGTTGCCAGAAAGTAATAAGTAACTTAATAATATTACTTTTGATAGGAGTTACTAGTAATGAATATATTAAATGAGCATATTTTAAATTTTGTTTTCAAATTAGTAACTTCTTAATTTTCTTTTTTACTAAAATATAATGCTCGACAGTAACCCTTCTGTTTGGTATTTTTTTCAAATCATATTTTTATAATGGTTTCAAAACTGAAACTCTACAAGAAACAATTTACATGTTTGTTTAAAAAAATACTAATGCCCAAAAATACTATCAATAACATATAATAAGTATAAACAGGCACTTTTAATATTTTATTTTCATACTGAAACCTGACAATACATTGTCATAATATTCAGTACTAACACACAGACCTGTTGTTTCATTCATTCTACTTTACATGAAGAAATCCAAGCCTTCCATTACGATCATTTTGCATTGTGACTTTTTTATGAAAATTGTTTTATTTAATATTTTATTTATTGATTGAATTATGGACTTAGAAGGGAAATAAGCTTAACTCTCAAGGAAATAATGTCACAATGTAAAACCTTTAACAGTCTTTAAAAAAAGGCTTCATTTTCTTTAGACAAAAAATACTTACATATTTCTTCATAATACACGATAAAACTAATTAATAAATAAAAAGTGAGAGAGAGAGAGAGAGAGAGAGAGAGATGGTATTGCTTCTTTGCCCAGGTCCCGGAGTTCCCCATGCACGTTTTGGATGACTATGTTATTTAAAACACTTTTTTTATTATTATCATAAACCCATAATGTGCAGCTCTGGGATACAGGACCAGGAATGAGAACTAACGTCAGTACTAACACATTTAGCTATGATGTTGTCATGTTAATAATATAGATATTGATAATACATTCATATTAATTTATTATTATTCGATAGCACTGTGTCTCTCCTGAGTTAGTTATTAAAATGACTTTATTAAATTGCATCCAACACACAAATGGCAACCACAAATTATACCTTCACAAACCAATGTCTAAAACAGATTAAGATTATAAAGAGACTTTAAAGTTTTTCTCTAACTAAATGTTTGAGCAGATCTAGACTCGGACAAGGACACTTTCAGCTACAATCACAAGAGTTCATTTCTCATGGTCTCTTGGGTCCTTTGCTGAGTTTGTCTCCAAGCTCCTGAATCAGTTCAGCAAGTTCTTCAGTGGCCTGTGACTTTTCTTCCAGGAGCTCGTAGCGGAGGCTGGAAATGTCCTGCTTGATTTCCTTCAACTCACCTGAGAAGGAAAACCACATGAAAACAAGGGTTTCAAGTCAAACTTGGCACCAAAATCTCAGTTACGGCCATTTTGAACACTCTACGGTTTATTGCTTGAAAATGTATTTTGGGCTAGACAAATAAATCACACAAGAGACACTAATGGATGAATAAATGAGTCGTACCTTCATTGATCTCATCGCTTTCACTGTCAGTTTGGGCTTTTAGGACATACCGCTTGATGAGACGCTTCATGAGTTTCTGTGAGGGTAAGAAAGTTTAGATCAACATTTTGCCATGACGATAATAGTTTTAGGATAAAAATCAACCAGTACCTGATATCTTGTGGGATGTTTGATAGGATTTCTAACCGTGAAGCCCTCTTGTGCATGGTAAGGTTGAAACCGACGAAGCTGAAAAGATATCGAAATTACAACCTTCGATTTCTCCATTTGAACAGTTTGTAAATCCTTGCCGATCTCTGACCTTAGAGCGTGAATCGGCCATTCCCACATCCTGCTGGCTGCTGTTGCTACGAACCCTGGCCTTGCATAAACTCACTAGGCATGCTTTGGTGCGCTGAGCCATGTAATAGAAGGATTTGGGGCTGGGTATTAGATTAAAGGGGGATGGAAGAGTGCTGCCTTCATCAAAATAGGAGAGCCACAGCTTTGCACGAGCAAACTTCCATTCTACATCAGAGTCCTCCTGTTCTCACACACGCAAATATAAACATATGCATGACAAACTATCCTTTTGAGATTTATTTTTATTTTTTAAAGTACATTTGTCTCACCTCAATCTCCTGGTATGAGTGGTTGATCATGGCTATGAGCATGTTGAGCAGGACCACCACCATTGTGACATTATAGACTCCAAAGAGCACGTAACCAATGTTCTCAATGAACTTATGATCGTACTTCAAAACCACAGAGATCACCTCAGATAAACCAAAGATGGACCAGAACAGTGTTTTAAAGCTTTCCTCTACCCTGCAACAGATACATACATGCAAAAAGTTATTTAAATTCAAAATACAAAACAAAATTGTATCATGTTTTCAAAACATGTACAACTTTATTTTATTAGTGGATCACACACACGCACGCACGCACACACACACACACACACACAACACACACACACACACACACACACACACACACACACACACACACACACACACACACACACACACACACACACACACACACACACACACACACACACACACACACACACACACACACACACACACACACACACACACAGGCCTCTTTATTAGGTACACCTGTTCAATTGCTTTGTAACACAAATTGCTAATCAGCCAATCACATGACTGCAGTGTACCCATCTTCTGATGGCTACTTCCAGCAGGATAATGCACCATGTCACAAAGCTCAAATCATCTCAGACTGGTTTCTTGAACATCACAATGAGTTCACTTTACTCAAATGGCCTCCACAGTCACCAGATCTCAATCCAATAGAGCCACCTTTGGGATGTGGTGGAACAGGAGATTTGCATCATGGATGTGCAGCTGACAAATCTGCAGAAAGCTGCGTGATGCTATCATGTCAATATGGACCAAAATCTCTGAGGAATGTTTCCAACACCTTGTTGTATCTATGCCACGAAGAATTAAGGCAGATCTTAAGGCAAAAGTGGGTCCAACCCGGTACTAGCAAGGTGTACCTAATAAAGTGGCCAGTGAGTGTGTGTGTGTGTGTGTGTTGTGTGTTTGTGTGTGTGTGTGTGTGTATATATATATATATATATATATATATACACTGAGCTGCTGTTTTCAAACACCAAAATGTAAGCCGAGAGGAAGGTTTTTGGTTTAAATTTCATATTATATTAAAATGTATTATTCACTACCATTCAAACATTTGGAGTGTGTAAGATTCTGTAAGATTTTTTTCAAATTTTACAAATATTTTTACCATTTAAAGTAACTTTATTCTATTTGAATATATTTTAAAAAATGTAATTTCTTCCTGTGATGGCAAAGCTGAATTTTGGCTTCATTACTCCAGTCTTCAGTGCCACATGATCACTCAGAAATCATCATAATATGCTGGTTTGCTGCTCAAGAAATGTTTCCTATCATCAATGTTGAACAATTTTGCTACTTAGTATTTTTGTGGAAATACTTTTTTTGATGAATAGAATATTCATATACAACATTAATCTCAAATATATATTTTGTGTAACATTTACTGTCACCTTCGTACAATTTAATGTGTTACTTGTTGAATAAACTAATTTCTTAAAAAAAGAGATAGAGAGAGAAAGAAAGTAATCATACTGACCCCAAAGCTTTGAATGGTGTATAACGGTATAGTCAAATAGACAAACTTTATCTGTTGTTGAGCTTGACAGCCATTGGTCACAAATCAACAGCCTGTACATTCTGCAAAACATCTACTTTTGTGTTTTGTGTAAAAAGCCTCTAATTTGTAACACAATGGGCAATAAATTATTTAGATTTTATGATTTTTTGTTAAATTATATATATTTTTGGTGAACTATCCCTTTAACAAGTAAATCCTGAATATAATACTTGTCATTGTTACTTCTTTGGACTTACGTGGTAAATGCAGGATTATATTTAGCTCCCAAGTAGTAGGAATACAAATTAAACATGCCGATCATGAAGGCAAGGAAGACCATGATGAAGATGACCATGAATTTAAAAATATCCTTCACCGTGCGCCCAAGAGATATTTGTAATGGTCCGAAACTCTCGTTGGCCGGCAGAACATAGGCGATACGTGAGAAACTGAGCACCACAGCGATGGAGTACAAGCCCTCAGAGATGAGCTGAGGATCTGATGGAAGCCACCTGTTCCTGGCTGAGAGAGAAGAGGCATTCTTTGTTGTCACCACTTGATGGCAGCATTTTATTTCATTTCAGACAGCTACAAGAAAGCCTGTGCAGCCAAGCATACATTAGTGTTTTATTTAGAACAGAAACAGACCTTTTGGTCTTTTATACTGATACAGTACGTTACAGTTCACTTTGAATTTTATTTCTTGAATATACAGATTCTTTACTTTTGCAACATACCATAAGTGAAGTAGGCCACGTCTTCTGGTAACGAGGCATTGATCAAATCTGCATTAGTCACGTACAAATCCACATACAGCTGTGCATGGGAGGCTCGCAGGAAAGCCATGAACCGTGCTGTGAATGATGCCACGAAGACTGACAGCATGCCGAAGTCTAACACATTCCACAAATGCATGATGTATTCTCGTGGCCCATCAACCCAAACCTCCTTACACTCCGCCCAGATCATTCCTGATCAGGGGAAATAAAGAAAAGAAATGGGGTTCATTTATCACACTTGAAATATTAAGTAATTTATTACGGATTATTCTAGAGATCAAAAGTTTGGGATGGGCATTCATTTAATCAAAAATATTAATCATGTGATAAATTATTGCATATAATTATTGCCTTTTTTGATCAACTGAATGTGTCCCTGTTGAATAAACATTTACTAAAAATTGACTAAATTATCTTTAATTATTTTTTTCAATCCATCCATCCATCCATCCATCCATCCATCCAAGTAAAACTTACTTTTACTTTTTGCTTTTGAATGATAGAGTATAAAACCATTTTAAATGTATGTGAATAGATTAAAGCCAATGAATATAATCAATAATTCATTTGTCTATTGCCATTTGGCTTGCTTAGTTGGCGGCACTTAATATTTCCTTGATTGCACAGACATTATTGGATGAGAAGTGAACTGAGCTGGACGATGGCATAACTGTTTTCTACAGAACTGCTTAATAGATCAATTGAACTAATTCCATAATTTACAGAGTTATTACATTGATCTGAATCAACGATAAACTGACTTTAACTGAACAATTGATTGTTTACTATTGTCCTGCTTTTAGCGTGGCGATTTTGCATGACCAACATAAGATACATTTTACAACCTCACACAAAATCATGCTGATACCCTGAATGACTCGACTCCAGCTATGAAATTTCGCAGAGCGGTAAATGTGAAAACTGTGTAAATGTGTTAATAGTGCTACTTTTTAAGAGATTTCCTATTTTGTTCACACTATTTTTGACCCAAGATTATGATCTGCATACTCACCCAGCACCCATTCCATTATCAACATCTCTGTCCACGAGAACTGAGTGGTTTTAATGCGAAAGATCTGCCGTGGATGATCAATGATGGTTTCGTTAGGAAGGTTTTTGACTCCTGAGAAGCGGTCCGAGGCATTCAGAACCAGAAGACCCAAGAAGAGGGTGAATGAGACAGCGTGAGCTACAAATTTCATAAAGGGACTGCGGAGAACCTGGCCCACCTGGAGAAAAGAGCAAATGCAGAAATACATTTAACAATGGAAGAAAAAGAGAAGTCTGCCCAATGTTATTAAATTAATTGATTCTGAATGATGATGATGTACCTTGCTGCAGGGCATAATCCAATATGCAATAGCAAGAAATGGCAGGCCAACCATCACTCCCAGCACTGTCCAACACTTTACGCCGATTGACTGCTGCCTAAGGCCTGAGAGATTCTCATACCACAGCGTCAGTAACTGCTGCTGGCAGTTCGGATGAGCCACAAACTGCAGGGACAGCATTGAATTAGACATTGTCTCGGGAAACCACTTCCACTTTAGTCTATAAATAATTTCCCAGTACCTTCTTGACTTCATACTTAATGGCCAGTTTGACCCGGCTAAGGCAGGGCCGGTGGTGTTCGCTCGGGGGGCTCTGGTCCACATCTCCATTCAAAATGGCCTCTACCTCCTCTGTGTTTCTGCAGAGATCCAGAACGCCAACCACAAAGTCCTTACACTGCATGGAGAGCTTCCTGTAGTCATTCTGAAACAAAACAGAGCGACAGTATTATGACTTCAGGCGGGCTATTAATCACTTGTAAAAAATGATTCACTCCAACTGGGACCTAAATTGCATCTAGCGAACAGTAAACGCTCTGCTGTGAAAGACATGAATGTGTGTGAATATAAAAGTCCCATGTCGCACCTCAAAATGGAAGTCTGATTGATGTTTGCATCAGATCTTCTCAAACAGAAATGTACCTAATGGAGGGCACCCATGAGAAGCCCATCCTGCTAATTATATCATCGCAGTGGTTTAGGAGAACAAATAATTTATGTGGAATTACAGAAGTGGAATCACTGACACGCCATTACAACTGTCAAAGTGATCGTCTGTAGAGAAAAACGGTGATGAGAGAATGATAACAGGGCGATTACAGGAAGCTCTCGATGGAGCCGTTTGAATTAATAGCTCACTAACCACAATAAGGGAAAAACTGTCTGGATTTGAGAACTCCTGATTAGATATTTCCCCAGAGTGATGTTCAGTGAAGAACTTTTCCCCTACATAGTTAAATATAAAACAACACACGTCGGCGAAGCGCATGAAGCTCTCTGGAGAAACGTTTTCTTTTTGGAAAAATGTTGTGTGGAGAGATTCTACTGAACCAGAAACTGTCATCGAACAGCCTCTAATTTATAATGAGGGTAATCTCAAGGGTGGGAAATTGGTTTTCGTGTGGAATAATCTGCTGGTCTGTGAGCTCGAATGCGTGTAGACGTTTCTTTCAGAGAGACGCAGCTCATTACAGGGCCATGAGCACACTTTGCACGATTGGACACTTCCTAGATTAACTGAAAAGCTGTGCTTTGAAATAATCATAATAGCTCCTTAAGGGAGTTTGTATTATGAACAAAGTACATTATGATTCACAGAGATTCAACTCATTGTAAACCCCCCCCCCAAAAAAAGGGTTGAACATGATACATTTATGTACTAAATTATAAATGTTTAACATAATAATCTTAACACATTTATCAATTTATGTATATATATATATATATAGTTTTATATTTGTTGGAGTCAGAAATTACAAGATAAATCACAAATATTTTATTCTATTAACAGCCCTACTTTTTAAAAGAAATAATCACAATGTATATTTCTGACATCTGAATATCAAATTGTCGAAATCATGAGACAAGAAGTCATAATTATGACAAAAATTATAACAAAAACTATTAAGACATAAGTCAACATTTTAAGATGGAAACAATGAACAATGCAGTTATAACAAAAGGTTGAAACTGACATAATTTAAAAAATGTCTTATGAAGTTGTCAATACATAATTATAACATATATATTATATAATTATGATTTATGTCATAATTCTGATGTTTAATCATAATTAGACTTTTTCGAGACTTATTATTGTCACACTATAAAAAAAATATTATTTCATGATTATGACTTCATATCTCAATGTTGCCTTTTATGTAATGATTATGACATTTTACGTCATATGGTTAACCAAACGTGATTTTTTTATAATTATTTATTTATTATTTATTGTATTATTATTATTTTATTTATTTATTTTGTGGTGGAAATGGGATTTCTTATGTTGTTCCATTACTTTTCTTCTTCTGTGGACACACACACACAAAATATCTTGATTAAAGATTATATTTTTTCACCAACAAAAAAAAATCAATATATATATATATATATTTTATGTCCCACACAAGAAAGAAAGTAATATAGGTTTGAAACAACATGAGGGTGAATAATGATAACAGAATTTTATTTTTGAGTGAACTATCCCTTTACCATTTTTCTCAAAATGGGTCTGTACTCTGTATGCATGAAATATGTTTTTTTTTTTATTTCAACACAACATAAACTCCTAATGTAGCCTGTGAATTTGGGCCTTTATTTTGAGTGACACCTCTACAGTAGATAGAGTGTTTCTGTGCACCTCCTCACCTTAAATTCAGTCTCGATGTTGGCGAGTTGTGCCAGGTCATTGCTGAGCTCCAGCGCTGTGAGCACAGGGTCTTCACTAGACAGTGACAGATAGGCAGCGCTGGCGAGGCCTTTATAGGCGTTCATCCTCAATCGTGAATGGCTGAAAGAATCCTGCTTCTGTTTCTCCGCACACTCTCCGCACTTGCAGAAATAGTCATGGGGTTTCTCAATGCGAGCACCCTTGAGTAACAAAATGTGCACGATCTCGTACTCCTTGCAGTGGGCTGCCAGAATCATAGGCGTGATGTCCTGGGAAAAGCGTGTCCCGTCTTCATCATACGCATAGAAGTCGTCATCTCTTAGCTGTTGCTCCAGGGGACTCAGAGTCAGACGGAGACCACCTTCGAATGCCGGATGGGCCAGGATGGCCTCTACTATCCGCATATAGCCTTTGCTGATTGCTAACAGCAGGGCATCACCCACTCGCGCCAGCCCTTCTTTCTTCAGCAACAGTTCTGTGACCTCCAAGTGCTCGTTCCCTACAGCAAGCTGCAATGCATTCTGGCCCATGTAGTCCACACAGTTTACATTCAAAGTCTTGGACTCCTCAAGCATCTTACGAACCACAGGAATGTTTCCATACTCTGCAGCATCTAGGAAACGCTCCTCCTCTTCGGTCAGATTGGTGCCTCTCTCACTGAACATGTACGCGGGGCCACGGACGGCCTGCCTGCGGCACTTCTCTCTCAGGGTGGTGTGTCTGCGCTGAATGGCCTCAAAGCTGCAGGCAAAACCCAGAGAATGACGATTCATTGCTTATATATACACTCAGATTTTTAGATAGGTGACAGTGAAGATATTTATAATGTTATAAAAACATATTGTTCACATCAGTTCTTTTAAACTTTCTGTTCAAGGTTTTCAACACTTAACTTTGTTTCTTGAGTGCCAAATCAGCATATTATGATGTCTGAAGGCTCATGATGTGACACTGAAGACTGGAGTAATGATGCTGAAAATTCAGCTTTTCTATCACAAGAATATATTACATTTTTCTTATTTTGAATTGTAGTAATATTTCATAATATTACTGATTTTACTGTATTTTTTTAAGTACTGCTCGTTTAAAGGGTATATGATTTGGTTAAACTGGAAACCTGAAATAATTGAGAGAAATTGGTCTATGACACATATTCCTTTAGAAGAACATCTGCTGGTGTTGGCTGGGTAATAAATGTTGTAACTAGGTGGCTAAAAACATTACAATTATATTAAAAAGTGGCTAATATTTAAAGTTATGGGAAAGGAACAATCCTAAATAAGAGTGTTCATAAAAAATAAAACACACATGCCAAGTTTATAGAAATATTATATATAAAACGACTATAACGACTAAAATGTAATGTGTCATAACCATTTTTGTTCTCATCTTGACCATCTGTGAGTCTTCTAAAATATATTTTAATAACAAACCTTTGAGTTTATACAAGCTGGACTAACCTTGCCTTTAAAAAAAGCCATATTTTATTTTATAACTTTTAAGAGACCTTGACACACAGTCATGAGGGTCTGCAGGTGCTATCATTTATTCTCTATAATATAATTTTCTGTTTTATGTCTGTGTCTGTTTCCTGCATGTTTTTACATGTTGGTAGGACCACATGAATGATTATGCAGTCAAAAGTTTTCTTATAAGCAGTGAAAGCCTTTTGTTAAAACATTGTTTTCTAGTAATAAAAGTTCCTTTTAAACCTATTAATAAGGTTTATTTAACCCTTTCAATTAAGTTTGTTTCTTTATTATGAAAATAAGACAGTTGTATCACCCAGACATTTCTGACTTTAAGCCCCTCAAAAAATATTAAGATGAATTATACTGAAACAAAAACACATGCCCAATACAGAGATACATTGAAGTTATTAAATGCATTGAATTGCATTTTAATGTATTTTGAATAAATTAGCTTATTAAGACAACAATTAGTCACATGATTGACCTATAGTAGATAATACGATTAGCTTTCTTCAGCTATTACAGATCTCCTTGAATCAACCAAACACTGCATGACTTTACAGTACAGTACAAGACCATAAATCACAGCGGTGGTCAATGAGATCAATGCAGATGGACTTCTAATTACACGCATCCTTTACTAGAGCTTCATCTCGTTACGGAAACCACCTCTAAGAACAGATGTTCCTAACATCATATAGTGTGATCTTCACCTCAGGACTTCATTCATTTACTTTATTAAATTAACCAGAGCTGCTTTGTAGTGTCAATTTCCATTGAACTTAAAAAGGCTTCAAAGACGCCGAACTAGTTAAATCATAAACAAGTTATATTCAAACGAAAGCCAGGTAGACAGCAACGGATGGAATCTAATTTTATTCCATTTTGCAGGAGCCTCAGCGCAAATTGTACTGCGTAACGGATCACAATTGTGAGTGTCACTTGAAATAAAACTCATTCCTTGCTTTGCAACATGATAAATCAATGCAAAATGCAAAATGGCATTTTGTTCCATCTCTAAATCTTTACTGATCAGTTTTTGCAGAACACAGGGGACAAGAATCATAAGCTTGCAAATGTATCCGTCAATAGCCCTGAAATTAAACGAGACTGAAATAAACAGGCTAAATAATTGATGTTTCAATACGGTCTGTGTGAACTGTGTCAATCTAATAACCACAATGTTCATTCATGAGAAGGCCAGGGAGATTGTACTGCTCTTTCACAACTCAGGAGACTTAATGGAGTAAAAGTATGAAATTATAGGTTTACCTTACATCAGATGATTTGGTCTTGGTGGAATTTTATGAAATATACTGTTCAAAGTTTGTAGTGTTTAAAAATCAAATGTTTTTTTAAAGAACTGTCTTCACCAAGGCTGCATTTGATCAACAATAATACATTGGAATCTATTACTGTGATAACAAAGCTGGATTTTAAACATAATTGTGTCACACAATCTTTCAGAAATCATTCTAATATGCTGATTTATTGCTCAAGAAACATTGCTTATTATTATTGATGTTGAAAACAGTTGTGCTGCTTAATATTTGTGTGGAAACTGTGACACTTTTTTCAGGATTCTTTGATGAATAGAAAGTTCAAATGAATAACTTTGAGATGAAAACAACATTCTAAATGTCTTTAATGTTACCTTTGATCAATATAAAGTGTCTTGGCTGAATAAATTCTTCTGAAACGCACACTTTGCTCTTTTGCTCTCATTACTCAATATTTGCATTTATATTTAATTCTTCTGAAACGCACACTTTGCTCTTTTGCTCTCATTACTCAATATTTCAGTTCATTAAGAACTCTGTTGGGAAGTGCATACTTAGAACTATCATCATATATATCACAAGAGAATATATTTACCTGAAGTAAGAAAGTCATATTCGCCTGGGACATCATGAGGTTAAGTAAGAAAGTCATTTTTTTTTTATGAAATGCCTTTAAGTGCTCTTTAAATGAGCATGTCTAACAGCTTGCAGTGACATTTATTATTAGTTTCTCTTTTTGACATTAAGTTTGGTCAATCTTAGACTGTTGTTGTTACAGTAAATAACTTAATTTGTTATAAAATAAACTTAATCTACAGTGATCTATCCTTAACTTTTAATTCATTTTCTTGAAAACCTGACTTTTTGAAAATAAAATACAAAATAACTATTAATAACGGACATAATAATATTATTAGGCCTAGGCCTATATATTTTAAATAAATTTATATATTTTAAACAAATATTATTTAAGATGGAACATTTTAACTTTCAACAGCCTTTACTCCAAGCTTCAGTGTCATATGATCCTTCAAAAATGATTTATGCCTGCATTTAGAGTTTTTCTTTCCGTTGACTGAGGTAAAGCTAATCTATGAACACAAAAAAGAGGCTTTTAAAAAAAGATAATAAATAAATAAACATTTATACATTTAGGCTACTTCTAAATCCCCTGAAACGCATGCCAACAAGTCCAAACGCAGTTTGATTATATGAAAAAACACATTATTTGTGTAGATTAGACACTCTTATCAATGTAGTCATTTTCAAATAAACTTTTTAATGTTACACGTCCCAGTGCTAATACGTGTTGTTGTTTTTACTTACGAATGGTGTGAGATGCTCTCGTGAGGATGCCAGTGATGGTGCACGTTATAGTCCAGGTCGTCATCGCTGTCGAATAACCTGTGCGCGTGATGGTCAAACTCATGACTGGATCCCTCAACTTGATGGAGATCTGATAGCTCTGGCTTGGTGGGGTCGTTATCTATCAGACCAGGCAGAGAACACCTGTTTAACATAGGTCTGTCAGGGCGACAGCAGGCGCTTATATCGCTGTGGGTAAACTCTTCTCCGTGAGTGTCCGGTACGCATCGCTCGGTCTCCGCTGCGGCGACAGCAGCATCTCCCGCCGAGAGCGCGAGAGGGATGGTGCAGAGAGCGGCGTGAGACATGAGGAACTGCTCTTTGGCATGTATATCGCGGTCGTCTCTCTCATTCGGCATTTTGAGAACAAAGAAGCTCCAGGTCAGTGAGAGATTCGATCAACATCATGGCCTGCAACAAGTATGACAGTCAGTTTTTAAAACAGGCACTTTTTCCTCTGGTTGTCCCTCCCCGACCCTTCAGATGAACACCTCCCACCAGTGTTGTGAAGAGTTCACAAGTAGTTACATTGCAAAAAACACTATTAAATATTACAGTATCTGTGCCTTGTTGTTCATTAAAAGCATCTAAACATCATTAAAACAATGTTAATTAAATTCTAAATTAAAATTAAGATAAATTAATTCAAATAAAAAAAATACAGGATAATGTTTTTTTTCAGAATAATAAACACACTGTAAAAAGTGATAAGTTGACTTAACTTAAACAAATTGAGGAAACCCGTTGCCTTAAAATTATTAAGTAAAAATAACTTAAAAAAATAATTTAACTGATTTGTTAAGTTCACTTAATGTTTTTTTAATTATTGTTTACGTAATAATTTTAAGGCAATGGGTTTCCTCAACTTTTTAAGTTAAGTCAACGTATTATTTTTTACAGTGCAGTAAGAACTTTCTTCTTTACTTTTTTTTCATTGTATAGGGTTCATAGGTGCACACAACGGGGAGGAACATGGAGATCAGGATAAACTCAAATATACAGTCTTTAGTTCCAACAAGGCAGGGGAGAGCAGACACACAGAAACATCGGGAGTAACGAGTAGACCAGACAACACTAACTAAACAGACAGCAACTTAAATACACAGGTAAATCAACAGATAATAACTAAAACACAGCTGGAACATAATATACTACTAATCACACTAAACGAGGACATGAAACTAACCAAATATGGACACAAGAGGGAAACACATGACAATAATAATACATTACATACATTTTGTTTATGGGATAGAATTAACAAAAAGAGCAGAAAATAAAATGTTTTAATTTATGTCAGTATTGAATTAAGTGTTTGATACTAATGTCACTGCTAGAGAGAGAACAATAATTTGCATAATTGGACCTTCGAGTGCTTTGAGATATTGTGTGACAACAAGTCCCGGTCTCTTCTATAATGTTTAATTAAAATGGAATCCCAGAATGTAACATGGTACATAAGAATATCTGCATCAAGCCACAAATACACAGTTTGGGATTTGAAACCCCTACATGTTAAAAGCAGAGCAGCTGTTGCATGAACTGGAGTAGATCACCTGTTGATGTGCTTTGATGCTCATCAAAGGCTTCATGCAAGGAGATCTTTCTCTGAGGTCTGGCCCATCTCATCTCATATGACTCGCAAAATTAATTGTGTGATGTCAGAGTTTAGAATTCAAAGGAACTGGGAGATGAAGCCAACTGATGCAAAGCAAAGAAACAAAAGCAAAAAATCTTAATCTACGAAACAAAGACTCCAAATACTATGTCCCATCAAATCATGTGTTAACCGCAAATAATCTCAGTCCAGACTTGAAGTTGATCGATATTGTGTAATGAATAGCCGAGTTTGTCCATGTCTTTCCCCACAGGTACAATGTGCTGCTCAGACAGTATCTCTAGAAGATTATTCTGCCTTTGGGGAAATAGAGAGTGTCAGTCAGAGAAAAGATGTTGCAGTAGAATCTTATTCAGCAGATGTTGGGATTGGAGTGTGGGTGAAATAAAGGAAGGTTGAGAGGACATTTACATTATTTCCCCCACAGTTTTGAATGAATGAATGACAAACAGTGGGAGAAAAAAGACAGAAAGAGTGTTTTAGAACAGCCAGCACAGCTGTAATCTTGTCACTGAAAGATTTATTGCTGTCAGTTCTTCCCACACACAACTGGATTTACACACAGTTCAGCTGGGGAAATTTCCTGTACCCCAGGATGAAGAAATAATTGTATTTTTAAAATAGCTATGTTAAAATAAACATTTAATAGCTTTGAAGTTGTTTTGTGTTTCGTTACCCCCCTAAATTGTAGGTTTAAATGTTACATTGAAATGTAACTTTTTCTTAGATTTTAGTATAAAATTATAGAAAGTATAAAAAACAAGAAAATGCTACTTTTTCCTATGAACTTAGAAAATTATGTATACCATTTTACCATTTACAATTTAAGAAGTAATATTATATAATACTATAATATATACACGGAATAAAAAAAACACTTCAAGAACAGTCTTACTGACTATCATCATTATTATTATCATCATTATCATTAAATCAGCATTCATGCATTAAATGACAGAGAAAAGATGTATTAAGCAGATGTATTAAACTGTTGATGTTTCTAATAATAAAAGAATCCTGGAAAGTTAAAAAAAAAATGTTTTCCCTTTTTTCAAAATAAATAAATAAATATATATATATATACACACATAAACACACTACAACTGTTTTCAAAGTTGCTAATAATAATATTAGTAATAATAAATGCTTCTGGAGCATTTCATGATTTCTGAAGGATCACGTGACACCGGAGACTGAATAACGATGCTGAAAATTCAGCTTGGCCATCACAGAAATACATCACTGTTTAAAAATATATAAAAATGTAATAATTATAGTACATTATTTTTTGTGTTTATTGTATTTTTGATCCTTGTAATGTACATGTAAAAATAATATTGTAATTTCAATCAATTTTGATTGTCCAGTCAGATTCATTAAATATTTTCCACTGACCTAAAGATTTTGCACAGCACAAAAATATATATATTTTTTTCCTTTCCTGTGTATTTTGAGGTTTGTTATTAAACTAGCAATTGTGTCCGATGGGACAGGGATTACTGATGCAACCATCACCCAAGCGACTCAATAATCCTTTAAGGGAAGAAAGAGAGAAGCAAAGGTACAAAGATACACACACCTGTTCTTCCAAAACACGAGTGACAGAAAAAAAGAAGAAAAAAATCAGGCCACTCCAGCACAAGCTGCACCTTCTATTGATATTTACACATCAATCTTCAGCTCTCTAGCCTCCCAAAAACGTGTACATATTTATATATGTGGGAAAGCAGGTATTTCTATGCAGCTATATCACGTTTAAAATAAATAAAACATACCAGAGGACCCCTGCTACTCACGCGTGATTTCATCTATACAAATGCTGGCCAATCCAAATACACAGCGTGTGTTTAGTGTGTAGCAGTTCCAAAAAAAACAAAAACAAAGTGAAATAAAAAGCTTTAGTGTCTCTGAACGAATAAAATGAGCACATAACATAATGCTCTCTGAAATGCCATGAGTGCTGCTTCCTCTCTGCAGCTGTTGAGTGAAAAACCATTAATGGCACACGCAGCCTGGAGTAACCTGTCATTTCACACAGTGTTTACTCGCTGAGTCATAAGAGGAAGATTTTCTCCAACAGCTGAAGCATACTTTCAAAGCAGCTGAGCCATGCTCACATAAATTACCAGATGTACTGGAAATTAAAAAGGTCAATGGCATTGGAAGATAATTATTACAGAGTTTGGGAGCATTCATACTTATTGTATATCACATGCACTTATGCTTTTACAATTCTGATTTCTTGTTAACTAATGGTGTTACGGTTTAAAATTAGCTGAAAATCCTAAAATTGGTTGTGTGACAAAGTGACAACTTACCCCACATAGTGTGATAATGTTATACAATTGCTTTTTTAAAAGATTGTGGTCAGTAAAATATTTAATTATTGCTGTACACCCAAATCGCTTCACAATCATGTGTGTGTGTGTGTGTGTGGGGGGGGGGGGTCTCTCCTCAACCACCACCAGTGTGCAGCATTCACTTGGATGATGCGACGGCTGCCACAGGACAACGGCGCCCGTGCGCTCACCACAAACCAGCTACAGGTGGAGAGGAGAGAGAGATGGGTGATTAATGTGTGGATTGGGGATGGGGATTAATAGGAAGTCTCTTATTCTCACCAAGGCTGCATTCATTAGATAAAAAATACAGTAAAACAGCAATATTGTGAAATATTATTACAATTTAAAAGAGCTGTTTTCTAATTTAATATAATTTAAAATATAATGTATTCCTGTGATGCAAAGCAGAGTTTTCAGCATCATTACTCCACTCTTCAGTGTCACACCATCCTTCAGATATCATAGTAATATGCTGATTAGCTGCTCAAGAAATATTTATAATTATTTGTGTATGTATTTTTTTAAGTATTATACATTTTCTTTCATTAGGATTCTTTGATTAAAGCAAATTTCAAATTAACAGCAGTTATTTGAAATATAATTTTTTTTGTAACATTTGAAATGGTAGTATTACCACTTTTGAATAATTTAATGCAGCCTTGCTAAATACATTTATTAATTTCCTTAAAATAAAAAAAATAAAAAAATAAATATATATATATATATATATATATATATATATATGATCTTACTTACCCCAAATTTTGAACAGTAGGTCTATATTCCAACGATCTGTTGAGAAATAAAGCATACAGGTGGAAATGTTAAATAATTTGAAGGACTAGTACAATATGTAATCATCTAGATTAATTTGTTACAGCTGTGAAACCATATACAAAATGACATTCAAAACAATAAAATAAACAAATAACATATTATCTGGCGTAAAAGGTGTTACAGGACTGTTGGATAATCAGTTAACAAATCATCATACATACAACACACAGCCATTTTATATTGTCTAAACTTATTAAATATGTATATTTTGAGTCAACACTGCCTCCCTCTGGTTATTTTAATTAGTAGTTTGCAATAAGGGGAAAAGAAAAAGCCAACCCCAATTATATACGACCAATAACAGGATTACCTGCATATGCAAATTAATTAACTAGATTACTTTAGGCAGGGTGAAGCGAGAAATATGACCCACTGTGTCCCACAGTTTTGGACCAAGATGAGCTCGTTAATGTGGTATTCGCTTTTTGTGACTTTGATCACCTCTCAAACGCTGTCTGCAAACGAGTCCTCAACGCTGGATATGAAGGTATTTCACTTTTAAGTTTAGTGAAAATACGAATTCATATTCTGATTTTTTTTCATGCATGTTAGCTAAATTAAAATGATCGTTTGATCACCGAAGGTCAGTTCCTGTAATATTACGGGCGTTTGGCGCAATGAGCTGGGCTCCACGCTCCGTGTGAAGGCAGAAGGTTCAGAGGTCAAAGGTGTGTATCAGACCGCAGTGGAGAGCACGCGCGGCGCCGCCGGTTTACACCGCACTGCACGGATCATCGGGATAGTTGGCAACGGGACTCAACCTGCCGTTTCATTCTCCGTGCTGTGGGAGGAAGGTAAAGTACGTTTAAACGGAGACATGCTATATAATACTAGACCTTCATAACGTGTCACACACAGTAAGGTTACCATACTTCTATTTAATATACTTCCCTAGTTTAGGGAGACCTGTGAATGTAACCCTGTTTGCTTCGGACTTTGATAAAGCCTGCTACTATTCCCACATTATCTGCTACAAATTAATAGTTTAGTGATGTACAATTTATCCCAGTGCTGTTTAAATAAATACAAAGATACCTGGAAATTATATTCAATTGTTTAGTACATATTTCAGTTAGAAGATGTTGTCACCAATTTTAAGATCACTAATGTACACCGCAACTGTTACAATATATGACCCTGGACAACAAAACCAGTCATAAGAGTCCGTTTAGGTCTATACATCATCTGAATTGATAAGACATTTATGAGGGATTAATATAAGATGGTATTTAAAAATCTGTGGAGGGTGCATGTAAATAATGAGAAAATTGCCTTTAAAGTTGTCCAAATAAGTCCTTAGCAGTGCAACCCAAAAAAGGTTTGATATAATATATATATCGAATTTACTAAATATCTTCATGGAACATGATCTTTACAATATCCTTATGATTTCTGGCATAAAAGAAAAATCTATAATTTTGACCCATACAATGTGTTGTTGGCTATTGCTACAAATATACCCATGCAACTTAAGACTGGTTTTGGGGTCCATGGTCAAATATGTGTCTACTAAAACATTTTTAACCTGCTTCAGTGTTTACATTTGTTATTTTTAGGAGTATATACAACATGAAACTATGCGTGTGGAAATGTGCTAATTTTAATGTGGTTTCTCACATTTTTCACTGAAGAGTCAGTTGTTAGTTAAATATAAGAGGCTTAATGTGTAAAAATAAAATATTAATGTCAGTTTGTTTCTTAATAAGCTAATCAAAATTTGTCAGCGTGGATACTGCTTCCTATTAGTTTTTAATTAGTTACAACTTAGCTGATATGAAAACATGTCAGCCAGTGGTAAATTAATGGTAATTTTGTGTTGCATTAAAAAAGATATAAATGAATAGCGCAAAGTTGTGCTCTGTATCTTTGACACATTGTTTAATTTCTGAAAAAAGATTCAAATGGAAATGGCACCTTTTTTTAGAATGACTCAAGCAATACCCTTTAGAAAAATGTACCATGGTAACCAAACTGCAGAATTACATTGCTTTTTTATTACTTGTTAAGATGTGTGGTTGCTTTTGAATGGATCTCAGTGGGGAAATATTTTTGACAGCATAATGATGTAGCTAGCTACTGCATCTACCAGCAGGGTTTAAGCAAGCAATGCTGTTTCTCACTTCCTGCTAGTAACGCTGGCAATTTCTCAGAAACTATGGTTACATTGCAAGCGGCCTCTGTAAAATTCTGAGTTGGCTTTGGTTAAACGCAATGTTATAATGATGTGACAATATATGTTTATATCTGCAGGTTCGTGTTCTGCTTGGGTCGGTCAGTGTTTTATTTTACGTGATGGTGCACAAGTGCTGAAAACATTCTGGATGTTGCGCAGTGTAGCCGACGACCTGGCAGGTGACTGGGGAAGTACCAGGTAGGCTGTGCTTAAATGCAAGGATAAGTGTGAAGTGCCTATTGAATGTTTATGATTCTATGTCCTCCTTTTTATATTCCAGGTTGGGAGAAGATCTTTTCTTCAAGACTTGAATTTAAAATGAACTCCGTAATAGATTCAATGTCATTTAAAGTCCTTAAAGATGTTGATTTTAAGGAGCTTGAGCTCGTAGTATTTAAACCTACGGAGACATTTAAAAGCCTTTTATAAAGGCCTCAAGCTTAATAAAAGAGAACAAAAACTAAATGGTTTGTGTGACAGTCTTTATGCGGCCAATATTTATTAAATTCCAGGCTGACACTACTTGAGCTTTTTATACATCTATATTAAGTATTGCTGGGTGATTTCAATGTTAAAATACTTGCTTTTAATTTAACATGCAGAAATAACTATACAAGTAAACTATTCTTATTTTAATTTCCTTAAATGAATAGTTCACCCAAAAGTTTCAATTTGCCAAAAATGACCTCGCCCTAAGGCCTTCCAAGATGTAGGTGAGTGTTTCTTCATCAGAACAGATTTGTTGAAATGTAGCATTCCATCACTTGCTCACCAATGGATCCTCTGCAGTGAATGGGTGCCGTCAAAATGAGTCCAAACAGCTGATTTAAAAACATTACAGTAATTAATATCTTCAGTCCACCAGTTAACAATGTGAAAAGAAAAGCGGTGGTCCTAAGAAATGCTGCATGTTTGTTAAAACTAATCCAAGACATTTTAAGGTGGTATTTCTGGTCAAAATACCATAATCCATAATGCTTCCTCCAGTGAGGAAGTCTATCCCCTGATGTCCTCTAACATGAAAATCCACCAGCATATTTGTTTAGAGCTGTTTTGGTCTATTTTTACTTGTGCTTGATCTGTGCATATTTGTGTCCTAAACCAGACGAGATGACTTTAACTGGAAAAATTAATATTATGGATATGTCTTAATTACAGATTTGTTATGTACAAACACCACTTTACATTAATTAAAAACAAGACATTAATTGATGGACTGGGGTCATGTGGTTTACTGTAGTATTTTTATTAGCAGTTTGGACTCCCATTCACTGCAGATGATCCATTGGTGAGCAAGTGATGCAATAAACAAACTCTACATCTTTGATGGCCTGTGGATGAGCACATCTTCAGCAGATTTTCATTTTTGGGTGAACTATCCCTTTTTTTTTTTAAATAACACTCCTGCACTCTTGAGAATCCCGACCTGCTCCACATATCAATGTTGACTCAACCAGTGGAGATTCTAGTGGTTCAGAAATGGAATTAAAAGTGCAGCACCAACGGTTTCTCACACACTCCACCGGCTCCCTTCGGCCACCCAAACATCCAGCTGATCTGCAGGTGGTTTGGTGCAGTTTAAATAATGCATAGTCTTGTCATGGCAGTTACAAATGCAGCTTGGAGATGGGAAAACTAGAGTTAAAAAAATCATCCAGTTTACACAGGGAAGAATATACAATGACTTCTACGATTTGTCAGATTTCCAACCTTTCCCTACAGGCCACCTTCTCCTAACTCGTCTAACCAGAGCTGGAAAACTCATCCAGTACCTTGAGCCTAAGCTTTTAAGGCTGCATTATTATTGAGCTTTTTTCCACACATTTAATACCAAGAATATGCAGCTGCATTGTGGTTGGATTGTCTTGCTTTTATGATTCCCTAAGCATAATGTTCACAACTTTATTGCTTTTATGAATTTTTGGACATAGAATAACTTTAATGGCCTAATTAACTAATTTCTACACACGTTTGGTCTCATTAACACATTAACCTATAAGTCAAGAGCTCTAAGGCCTTTGGTGTAGCGCACGTTTTAATACAGCTATCACCATATTCCCATTGAGAACGGCGTGCTTCAGGTGATGTGTTTTGATGGATCTGGGCCAAACCTATTGCTATATATACCCACAAAATAGGCAGATTTTAAACTGCAGTTGAGTATGTAAAAGCCTTTAGTTGAATAAGTCCCAAAAAAGGTGCCTAATGTTGCCAATTAATCATTGTATTCTTCAGGCAAGAGACTTCATGAGCATATTAAGCACACCGGTTCTTTGGTGGCTGTTATAGATGAGATATGCCAGATATTAAGGCACACACATTACATTTCAGTAGAATCTTATTATGATTATCAGTTAGGTAGCTAAATAAACTATTTGTTAGGGCAAGAATGGTTCTTAAAATGTTTTGTTGAAATAATTACATGAGCTAAGTCACAAATCTTGTTGCGACTCTGAGCTAAAATGAACCACTGGGTAAGAACATCTATAATAAATCTATAGCATATAACCTCTTATGCCTATGTTTTGTACGCACACAAGATGAAATAAGTTTTTGAGGGCTGTTAGAGCCAACGAGTTAACTCGAACCAGCTGAGGAAACCGATTGCCTTAAACCATTTAAGTTTAAAAAAATAATATTTATGAGTGGAAACTTATTCCAGTTGAGTCCACAATAAATTATTTTCCCCTACATTAATCTTGTGCCCAAGCACACAAAATAACACTTAATTTCAACATTTACTCTTCTTTAATAGTCTAAAACAAAGCATGCTTGGAACATGAAATCTGCCTCATTCAGTTCTGCTTAATATAATCAGTATTCAGTAGTATTTACAAAAACATATCATGTTTCATTTGGTTAAATTAACGGTTGAGGTTTTTACAGCTTGTTAAGAGCTATGTTATGATTTATTAGTCTTAAAACTACAGATGCAACAATAGAAAAATCTGAGCTGGTATTTATTTTAATGAATCGTCACGGCCAATAATCATGCACAAAACAATCATGCACCAAAAAAAATGTGGTATGTATGCATGTGTACTAAAAAAATAGTAGTGTATGTTTCATTAAATATTATAAATACTATATCAAATCTACAATCATTTTACCATTATGATACCATACTATTGTGCATCCGTAGCTGGAGCTTTTGTTTAGTTTTGATTGAAAAGTTTGCAGTGACCTTCATACATCCTTTCACATTACTGTCCCTGTCAGAATCATCAGTTCTTCTACACTGGCACTTGTAGTAGAAGCATTGACTTTTAAATGACAGCTCCGAGTGCAGAGGTTTTGCTGAATGTGTTTAGTGATCATCTTTAAATCATTGTAACTACAGTGATTCATTCCATCACAGGAGTCATTTGGCATTGTGACTCTGAATATCAGCGGAAGCACTTATTTTATTTATAAGTACTGTGATTAAGGACAGATTGATGCTTAAATAACAAGAAAATTACATTTTCTATTTTAAAAGGTTCAGTATTTTAAAATCGGTGAATTGAAAATGTCAAGAAATGTGAGATGACAAATTGCATTTCTTTATTTTTTCAATGCATTCCGTTTTGAATACAAAAACCGAATACTGTCTGATCCTTTAGTAACTGAGACATGTGGGAGTAAAATACATTCAGTATAGAGGACATATGCTTACAATACATCATTCAGACCACTTATCCATCGCAAAAGCTTTCAGCTCTCTAACCAAGTCGGACTGTCAGCTCCTCTGACCGACTAATCTCAAATCATCAATTCTGTCACATGTCTGTCATATAACACAATTTTGTTTTGTTCCAGTTCCTTTCTAATGAGGTTTTTGCCCTGGATCTCAGAATATAAGAAAGAGGTGATCGGTTTAATAAAGATGTAGCAGAATCTGATTTCCCCTCATTTCCTATCTTCAGCATGTCAACTTCTCCCTGGAGATCCACCACCCAATGTCTTCGAGTCTTTGAACCAGACTCATCCTCCAGAAGATGCTCAGGGTTTTTTGGTTCCTTTGAGCTGAAAACAGAGCAAATGTATTTTTGGAAGATAAACTAACAATACCAAAATGCCTTGAGGATGACAAATGCTTGCAGGCAGGTGTCTCCCTAAATATTCACAGCTTTGAGAAAACGCCTGACGTTTACTTGTGTTCTGTCTCCTCAGACTGTCACCATAACAGGCTTCTGTCTCGTTATTGGAGTTGGCCTTCTCATAGAGAGCATTCAGCTCCCCCTTTACCGAAATGAAATGTTTATAGGGATACGATATCTAGAAAATAATAAAACCGACCTCAATCTGCTGCATCGGCGCTTGCTTTAGTCCATCGTTGGAATGAATAATATCACACGAGAACTTCGCCTCAGGCTAGTTCACCTCATATGGCAGGTTCACAGTTTGCTGTCGCTGGAGACCTCACATGGACGGGCCACACAGCCGGCATGTTCACTGTCTGACTCTAGAGTTGAAGCAGATTAGAAAGAACAGCTTGAGAGAGAGTAATTTAATGGAACAGTACGTCACAGTCTATTATCATACAAGTATGATAGCGCGGTTGCATTATACTTCGCCGAGCTGTCGAGTTGTCTTTTAGTGCTGCGGGGCTTTGCTGGAGTATTTGAATTGTGTTCTACTACTGATACATTTATTCTACCTTAATATTTGTTGAATCTCCGCTGGTACCTTGTTAAAGAGTTTCATGCATTTTGGTTCCTGGGGGCTTTCGTGTTTATGGTGAGATCCATCATTACTGCCTGAACTTTGATAGTGTTGGACCTGATCCTCAGGGCATCTGTTCTCAGCTGAAATTTTAAGCTCTTAAAACATTTTTTTAAGTGTTCTCCCTCAAGCAAACTTAACATCCTTTACTTGCACTCGCCCAGTGCTTTTTCTCACTTACGGTCAGTCTTTTATCCTGAATTTAAAGTACACGAATAGACTAATTTCAATAGACTGAACCACAGGGAGAGGGAGATAAAAAAAACAACCTATTCTTGCATTTTCTCAAGAGAACTGCTTGCCTCAGTAGTTTTTAGTCTACTGTTAAACTAAAAGTTTGGGGTCGGTAAGATAAAAAATTTTATTTAACAAAAATTTAAACTTATTCAGCAAGGATGCATTCAATTATAAAATGTCTTAACTGTCAATTTTAATCAATGTAAAACAATGCAGTTCTTTTGAAAGTTCTGTTTATCAAAGAATCCTGAAGAATCCAAAAAATATTATGCATCAGAACTGTTTTCAACATTGATAATAATACTAATAAATGTATTTGAGCACCATATTAGCGTATTGCAATGGTTTCTGAAGGATTATGTGACAAAAATAGTAAGGTCCATGGTAGTATTGTTATTGTTTACCAAAATTAGTTTGGATTTCCACTAATTTGAACAAAGATTAAATAAAATATAAATATTAGAGGGACAATGAAAAAAAACAAGCCCTTGAAATAATTATAATTTTACTTAAAGCACTAGTTAAAGTACTTCATTACAAAAACTAAAACAAATAAAAATACAGATAGAAAAAAAGACAGTCAAACAAAGTGTAACTAAAATTGATGCTTAATATTTTACTTGATTAAAATATTAAGAAATACTATAATACTAAAATATTACTGGTTTATAGCTTATAATAGTAGCAATACACTTTTTTTCATAACATCCATGAATGTATTATTTAATGTCCATAGCTCAAAATATTTTGCATGTTTGTGTCAGAGAATGTGCCAAAAATGATGGCAGAGAATGAGTACTCGCCCACACTTTCTTCAGCTTTTCCATTTTCCACAGTTTGATTTTAACCTTTGAATCATTCAGCTGTGCCGTGTGGTCAGCCAGCTGGCTCTCTCTGACCCAGCAGCTTGGGTCCAGACCTCACACCTTTGTCCTCTGACCTGGCCGGCCCCTTTGCTGCACCACCTGGCCCACTATCATGGACTGCTGCCACGGCACTCCGCCTCTCCAACTTCCAATGAGGCTTCTATCTTACTTGGCTTTCCAGAAACTTCCCCTTGAGCCATTATTAGCCTTCTAACCCTCATCTTCCGCCCAGGTGTTGGTTTTGCTCCTCGATGCTTCTGAAGAAATTCAACTTGAAATCTGGCTAACTTTTTAATTGGTCATTTCAAACAGTCGCCTTCCCACAGCGCACAGCAACACCTCCTTTTCTGACCAGATGAATAATCATTTGACATAAAAAATGTATTGAGTTTTTTAACAGCATAAGTATTCAAACGGTCATTTCAAACAGTCGCCTTAAAAGTATTTGGATATTTTGACTTTTTATTTTCATAAAAAAATGTATTGATGTAACACTTGATTTGATTTTGTTATTTTTTTTGATGCGAAAATGTGTGGTTTAAGAGTTTATGCACGAAATGCTTTGTTTGAAGTGCCTTTTTATTTTCAAATGAATGCCACTTGATTTGATATTTTGTTATCTAATGCAGCGAAAATGTGTGGTTTAAGAGTTCAGACATGTTTTGGTGCCACGTTCCTCCCATGGCTGCATTCTCTGACAGTTTTAAATACAACTCTTCAATGTCAGGGTCTCACACAAGAGGCTTTCAGAGGCTTTTATGTTGTTGTTTAGATTAATATGCAGGTTTAGGGTGAAAAAGGTGGGAAAACATACATGCTTCTCAGTTGAGCAGATTCTTTCTTTAGATTTGCCTTTACACTGTGTCTAGTCTTCTATTTCCATCCATGTCCTGCTTTGCTGCTTCTGGCCTGCACTGTTTCTGGTCTCACTTTTCCTTCTTTTAGTTTAAGATTTAATTTCCAAACTTTCTTTTGTATAATTAGTTTTGCCCTTACACTCTTCTGGCCTCTTCTTTCCTAATGTTTGTTTCTGTGCTTTTAGTTCAATGTCCTGCTTTGCTGCTTCTGGCCTCATTACTTTTCCTTATTTTAGTTTAAGATTTAATTTACTTTCTTTTGCAGCAGAACTTGGACACTGATAGTCTCCTTGTATGTGATGAATGCAGAATGGAGATGCAGCTTTTGTGAAGGTTGAATGATTTTTGGGATGCTGAGGTCGGTCTGACCTCTTTCTAGCTGTAATGTGACAGTCCCACTGATGCTCCTGTCACACCTGTGATTAGATGATTCACACTGCAGTCTGAAGCTCTGATAGTCTGCATAATACAAATAATGTCCCAATAAAAGTCTGTTTTTTTTTGGGGGGCAGAATGGCTGGTAATCTAAGTCATATTTGCCCTGAATAAATATGTAAATATTTTGTTTATCTGAACTCCAAAGACACACAGAGGGACGTACATCTTGTCCACCTGCTGTCTACTGCTCACATGCACCTTCCAGCAGTATTCAAGATAAAATTTTAGCTGAAATATCATAAAAGATGCAACTAAACTGCTCTCATAAATCTCTGCTAGCAAAATGTCTGAGTGTATAGCAAACAATGGCCACAGAACACAGGGTCACAGATCTGTGCTATTCAAATATTGAAGCCCATGGTGTTTTGTTTGGTTTGTTTTATTTGACAGAACTGTTTAAAGAGTCCCACATTGCACAAGTTTGGAAATATGGTTTGATAATGGCTGTAAGCAGCAGGGGGCAAGTTTGTTGGTTGCTAACATGAGACTAATTGTGCCAATGCCAGCTATGGGAAACTAGAGACTTGAAAAAGAATAGACAAATTGTGTGAAAAATTCTTGAGGAGCAGAATTTTGGTTCTCGAGGGACTGTAGCAGATTTTGGCAGGAATCGCAAAGGGGGAGTTGGAGGGATAAGAGTAAATATAATTTATAATTGTGTTCTGTGGCTATAAAGGTAGAAACTGAGCAAACCATATTTTCTCATGTAATATTAAAAAGGTTTGTTTAATAAAACTGTAAGGAGCCTAAAACCACTTCATCTAGTGATTAATGTTGGAGTTTGTACCTCAAGGAAGGAATTTCCCATAATACTGTTCACAGAGAGCTTTGTATTTAATGTTCTAACTCTTTTGTTTGAATGCACTTTAAATGGACAATTTTACTAAATAAGCTGCAGTGCAATTAAGCCATTACCTAGCGGTTAGTGTGTCCAACATGTTTAGGGGTTAAAAGTAACTGGGTTAAGGCTTGTTCACACCAATAATGATATACTGTAAAAAAAAAATAAATTTAGTAACTAGTTCCACATAAATTTTACGTTCGGTCAATTTCTGACTCAGTGTTGCCTGAATTGTTCATTTTTAGTTGGCATGTGTTTGTATTAGTTTAGTCAACATTAGCATATCTAAATGTTGACTGCATTTGAAAATAACCATTGTCAATTTTTTTCAAATATATTTATGTAGACTTGATATAATATGCACTCTGAACTAAGGCCAAGCAATAAAATTAGCTCAACTTGAATATTAATCAGCTGTAAAAAATCTCTCCGAAAGTAATTCCAACTTTATTGTTTTCTGTGTTGTTATAGTTGTAGTGTGGACTTCTATATTTAATTTTTTTTTAGATTTAGAACAATTAATAAAACTTTATAGTTTGTATTGTGAACGGGCCTTTAAAGAATGGAGTGAACTGCCAAGTAACAGCCTTAAAAGGTTATTTGACCCAAAAATGAAAATTAGACCATGTTGTACTCGCCCTTAAGGCATCCTGTACATTTATTCTTTCTGACAAATCCAATCGGAGTTATATAAAAAATTGTCCTTGCCCTTCCAAGCTTTATAATGGCAGTAGGCGGGTGTTTTGTTTTTGTTTTTTTACATTCCAAAAATAGTCAAATAAGGCAGTGGTTCCCAACCAGTGGTTCCTGGAGCCTCCCCAACACTGCACAATTTGCATCTCTCCTCCGTCTGATACACCAATTGCAGGTATTTGAGTCTCTACTAATGAGCTGATGATCTGAATCAGATGTGTTTGATTAAGGCAGCGGTTCTCAATTCCAGTCCTCACGCCCGATATATATTCCTGCATATATCTCTGCTCTGCATATATGCTCTGCATATTTTGCATGTCTCTCTTAGGGAATCAGAATGAGCTTTATTGTCAGGTATGTTTACACATACGAGGAATTTGTTTTTCGTGACAGAAGCTACCGCAGTGCAACTGAAAGACAGTGACAGAACGAAAAACACAAATAATAAAAAGAAGATTTAAAAAGAACAAGTAAATAAGGAATAACAATATACAACTTGACAATTGTATGCACAGGTATATAACAATGGACAGTTTTGTAAGTACAGGTATATTATGTGTAATTGAAGTGTAAACTAAGTATGTGTGTTAGATAAATGAGTGTATAAATATTGTGTGCACCATAATTATTGTCAAGTGTTCATGAGATGGATTGCTTGAGGGAAGAAACTGTTTCTGTGTCTGGCTGTTCTGGTACTCAGAGCTCTGTAGCGTCGACCAGACGGTAACAGTTCAAAGAGGAAGTGTGCTGGATGTGAGGGGTCCAGAGTGATTTTGCCAGCCCTTTTGCTCACTCACTCAAGCAGTCCGGATTACCCTCCGTAGTCTTCTGAGGTCAGATTTGGTAGCTGAGCTGAACCAGACAGTTATTGATGTGCAGAGGACGGATTCAATGATGGCAGAGTAGAACTGTTTCAGCAGCTCCTGTGGCAGGTTGAACTTCCTCAGCTGGTGAAGGAAGTACAACATCTGCTGGGTCTTTTTCACAATGGAGTCTATGTGATTGTCCCACTTCAGGTCCTGGGAGATGGTGGTGCCCAGGAACCTGAATGACTCAACTGCAGTCACAGTGTTGTCCATGATGGTGAGTGGGGGGAGAGCAGGGGGGTTGCAGTCATTTTTGTAAGACAAATATTAGTGCTGTCAATGATTAATTGTGATTAATCGGATCCAAAATAAAGGTTTTTGTTTACATAATATATGTGTGTACAGTGTATATTTATTATGTGTGTGTGTATATATATATATAATAAATACACACACATTCATATATATATATATATTTAAGAAAAATATGTTATGTTTATATATTAAATTTATTTATATATGATATAATTTATATAAATATAGGGTACACATAAATACATGTAATATATATATATATTATGTAAACTATTTTTTTTATTTTGGATGCGATTAATTTGCGATTAATCGTTTGACAGCACTAAAAAATATCCTTAATTAAAATGGTATAAACACTTTTCACTCACTTCCGGTAACCGTCTTGTTTTTTTTTTAGATACATTTTTTTTTTTTTGCAAGTATAAACAATTAACTTCAACAATTAAATATAACATTGAATGACATTATTCCGGTAACTGTTATATGTGCAAGCCGCTCCAATGTAGGACGTATGCGCAGCGCATGCGCCTGTGAGATATGCTAGTCTCGCGGGTTTGTTTACACGTGCAAAGGAAGCAAAGTTTCCTTACTTTAGCAAAAGAAAACCAGTCTCCTCTTGGCTTATATCGAAATCTTCTGACATTTTTCTTTACAAATCCTAATTTTGTACATCTAATTAGTGACTGGTATTATTTTGTTCTCTCTTCACTCCGCTTCCACATTTGTCCCTAATCACAAGATTAGTTTCTTAACAGCATAAGCTTTAAAATATAATGGTATGACTAAGGATATGTAAACTGGCTGATAAACAGATTATATAGAAAATCGCAAAAAACAGAACATTACTCATGTTAAGTTTCAAACTGTTCAATTGCCCACTAACACAGCATCACATCTTACAATACTGGACACACAGCACTCTGAACTATGTTTACAATGTACCTGCAGGTGTGTTTTGCGGTGATAAAAATGTCTTCATATGAAAAACTGTAACTGTGACATACCTGTGGTTTAAACATAGACATTTTCATCATTTTTGTGTAAATCACAGAAGACTGCACTGTCACTGACAATCCCCGTCTGCTGTCTCTCCGGTAGACATCCTGTAGAGCTGCACGTCTCATCAAGTGCTTAATCACACAAGAGCGACATAACAGATCCAAGACTCTAATAATCTAGCATGACAGTGTCAAATACAATGTTAAGTAAAATAATCAGCGCTAAATAGATTTTTAGTGTTTGTGAATGATTCTCAGCCACTTGGAATTATTTTTTTTTTACATGTCAGAACATTAATTAGAGCATCTCTGATCCAGGCTTATTACAGCAAGTTGTTCTTTTTTAGCCATTAAACCTACAAGCAAAGTTTCCTTCTAATCTAGATGACTCCATGTGAACTTTGATTGGTTCTCTAGGGCTTTCTGACCAATCTGCTTGAGCTTAACGATGAAATGAGTAAATGAGATGGTAGAACAAAAGTATTGAACTGCTGGTGTATATAGATTCATATAATGGAAGCTTAAACATAAATGAAATTAAATGCTTTGCTTTATAATTGTTATAATACATATACATCGGTTTAAAAATGTAAAGTCATATATTTTTTTTTACAATCATTTTTGCACTAATAACAGAACCTTCATTTTTCAAAACACGTAACACTTTTTCCAAATGCTTGGATACAATACACATGAGCCAAATATCTTTTGTTCATTGAACTAAAATCACAGGTTCAAAATAACACAGCTTAACATCAAAGTATTACTATTTCAAAATGCTGCTCACACATTACATCTGAATTGAGTGTCTATTCATTTCATTATAATGATATAACTATCAATTGATACAACTGCTCAAAATGCCATGTAACGGTTGCATTACTCTTGAAGCATAGTTTTATGGAGCATTTTGAATAACATTACGAAAGTGAAGCAACTGAGGACTGAGTATGTTCAGGTACGATCAGTTCAAGATGCCTGTTGTTGGGAGATAAAAATTATATATCATTGTTATCAGTATTTGTTTTTCCTGCAGTAAATGTCTTTTTAGAGGGTGATAGAGCTGGAAGCTGATGAAAACCATTCATATTTGTGGATGAGGCAGGCAAAGAGATGGAGGAGAGTTTGAGAGCCCAGCGGTTGAGAGGGCTCCAGAACGATGTTCTCTGGGGGGCCTGACCAGCCCCCACTGAATGTGATTTTGAAGGACCCCATAGCAAAATCAGTGCAATGGGCCCAGAATTCCTAGTGAAAGCACTGAGAGCAATCACGGTTTCAGGCCCATCCACAGTTTATCACCTTGTATTTACCCCATACTCTCCTTTCTGTACTGTACTTACTGTAACCCGACTGAAGAGTTTTTCTCCACATGGAGGTGGAAGGTTTTCAATAGGCTCCTCATAAACAATCACTCTTCTCCAGGCCATGCAATGTCCAATATCAGGCCTGTATTTGCCACACCAGAAGAATTTTCCAAGATCTTTAGCTAATGCAATCCATTATCCATTATGATGTGGATGAGAACCTGTGGCCAAATACACAAGACAGGGTTGATAAAAACATAGAAGTGCCATGAGGGACACTCCAGCTGACATTTTACTGTAGGCCTACTGTAGTTGTATTTGTTTTTCTTATATAAAGTTGTTTTTTTAAACCTGTTGCGAGTTGATTATTTCATTAATAGCATCAATATTGTTCACATTTTGTTTCATTATTCCAGTGACTGTACTTTTCTCTCTAGTCTATTACAATAATGTATGAATGTGTAGAACCATAATGAAAGCTGCATCATATGTTTTGAACAACTATATTCAATGATTTTACTAACAACTAAACCGTGAAACTATGGGTATATTGTGTGTGGGTGATCTAAAGTAATGTTCCTATGATATTTCATAATAAATGAGTATTTTGAACCAATGCTTCTGCAAATACAAGGCTTCTTTAAAGATGTGAATGCAATATGCAAAGTTTTGAACATTGGACAGCCTGTGTTACTAATAATGACTGTTTTGAGTTTTGTGTCTAGAGTTTTGAAAAATGACATGAAGGTTCTGTTATTAGTGCAAAAATTATTGTAAAAAAAAACTGTAATATATACCACTGTTCAAAAGTTTGTGGTCTGTACAATTTCTAAACTGTTTAAAGAAATTCCTTTATACTCACCAAGGTAGCATTTATTTGATCAAAAATACAGCAAAAATAGTTATTTTATTTATTATATCATTATTTTAATTTGAAAACTGTTTTCTGTTTTGTCAAAGGTGAATTTCCAACATCATTACTCCAGTCTTAAATGTCACACAGTCCTTCAGAAATCCTTCTAACATGCTGATTTAATGCTCAAGAAACATTTTTATGTTGAACACATTTGTGCAGCTTTTGTGAAAGCAGGGATCCATTTTTCATGATCCTTTCATGAATAAAGTTCAAAAGAACAGTACTTATTTGAAATAGAAATCCTTTGTAACAAAAATGCTTTTACTGTCACTTTTGATACATTTAATACATTCTAACTGAATAAATTATTAATTTTCCTGAAGAAAATCCTAAAAGTTCAAAAGAACAGCATTTATTTGAAATAGAAACCTTTTGTAACATTATAGATGCATTTACTGTCACTTTTGATCAGTTTAATGCATCCTTGCCGAATAAAATAAAGTTATTTTAAAAAAAAAAAATCTTGAACCCAAACTTTTGAATGGTAGCATATACTTTTTTCTAATTGCTTGGCAAAAAAAAAAAAAAAAAACTTTTTTTTTTTCTTAAACCATTTGAGGAAAAAACCCTCCATCAGGATCAACAATGCATGTGAGCATGCAGACGTGGAGTGTTTGATGCTAAACACCTGAGGTCTGTCTCTTTAGTTCATGCACTCTAGCTGTCATATCAATTTCGTCTTGCTGCCTTCCTCTCCATTGAGTTTGACCTCACTTCAAGAGACTTCAATGCCGGTGTGTGTGAGCTAAAGACTCCCAGCACATGTGTCGTTTGGAAACCGAACAGAGGATCACAAACACATGAATTCAGAGCTTGAGCTGAGCTGACCCCCCAATTACCTGCCTTGGCTTTCTTAAGCTCTTACAATGAGCTCCACCGCTGGAGATCTGTGTACTCGCCCTAATGAGGCAAAGGGAGACAAAAGCAGCTCTCCTGGGAATTATGCAGTCCTTCTATATTTTAGGCGAATGACTGAGGTAATTAGAGAGCTTGGGGGAATATGCCATCCTCATTAAACATGAATGAGTAGAATCAGGCCACCACTGGTATACAATTTCTAACATACATTTATCTGGACACTTCAGTAACGGTTGTTTATTTTAAAAACTTGAACTGCTTTTTTTAAAATGTTTTATTAATATAAAAATGTATTATTTATGATTACTATCTTAAAAATAAAGGCTCCAAGCATAACACTAACAGGAAAATACTAAGAAACATCTGTCTTTGAAAAAAAAAGAATAATTATAATAAATAAAAAAATCCCAGAATATGTGACGAGTATCTCACTTAAGTCCTTGCCAACTCATCAGACCCAATAATGTTGTCTTGGTCACCATGCATTTTAGTAACATTTATGTACATACTATGTACTTAGTATAGCTGTAAAAAACTAATCTGTAAAATTTACAGTAAAAAATGCAGCTGTGGTTGTCAGAGCCTTACTGTAAAAAAATGGTTACAACATTTTAAATTTATCATATTGAACTTCAATTTTTTGTTAAGAATATGTATATTTCCATTAACTGAAAGTTTATACCAAATTACTAAAAACAGTTTTTTTTTACCTTTTATCTGTTATATAATCATTCATCATTAATTTCAGTTTGTATCATTACAATTGTGATATTTTTTACACTGTGTAGGTACAAATCCAGAACTTAACCTAAAATCTAAACTTAACTCAAGTTAAGTCCATGTATAGTAGTTACCTGCTATTACTCAGTACTTGAAAGTGCATGTGCTGTAAAATAAAGGTTTATTTTGACCATTTTTGTAATATAATACCATAGTATTCTCTACAGTACATTAAAAAACAATCCCTTCTAAATAAGTGTGCTGATACATGGTTTAATGCCAGTATCATAAGATTGATACTTTGAAACTAGCATAATTTACAAAAAAGTATGCTACCAGGTAGTATGCATTTCAGTACCACGGTACTGTATATTTCAGTGTATTAAAATACTGCCATTTGATACTATCACTGTACCTGCCACAGTTATTTTTAAAGTGATTGTGCTGAAATAAACGTACCATGGCATTTACATAGTAGCCTACTCCACAGTACTATAATACCATAGTACATGACCAAAAACATCACAGTACCATGGTACGGTTTTATAAGTGATGTAAATACCATGGTATATGAGTATGGTAATCATTCACTACCATGTTATTGACATCCAATACCATGATAGTCCTGTACCTTTTGTAATGAAGGCAAAAGATGACTGTATCCACCACCTATTAACAAGTTAATGATTAGCTGCTAACCTCTGAACTCAACTCAACCAGCTCGTCTCTAGTTTCCACAGCTTGTTATATTGTTTTTCACACAGACCCTCAGTGGAATTACAAATTGTAGAGTCTCTGGGTCCAAGGCCCGGCCTGCCATCAAGATTTAAGGCTTATCACAGCTTCAAGATTTGAGAACAAATGAGCGGCACTCCAATTCAACAAAACAGCTGCTCATTAGTCTGGCCTATTAGTATGACTTGCTGAACTTTCAGACTTTTTGAATGATTAGACTACTGCTTGTATTATTATTATTTGTCCAAATTGTATTATCTTTGATACATTTTTCAATATTTTATTCCTCTGCCAGACAAAGTTTACTAAAAATGCAAATTCACTGGCCACTAGAGGACACTGGAGAGCTGAGAGAGAGTTTCAGTTTGATGATCATGAACATCTCCATCACACACACACACACACACACACACACACACACACACACACACACACACACACACACACACACACACACACACACACACACACACACACACACACACACACACACACACACACACACACACACACACACACACACACACACACACACACACACACACACACACACACACACACACACACACACACACTTAAAATATAGAGGTTCATATTACGAGTGCATGCATGGACTTGTATTTTGCTCTACATTGATGTTTTCAGTTCACTCAGCCCCATTTGTATATCATCATGAAAGAGAGAATAAAGCAATGTCAAGATGCTTTATCAAAACTGGTAAAGCTAGGCAAATGTACACTTTCACAGTCATATCTTGTCTTTTATTTGGTCTGAATTCAATGGACGTGTCTGTGCTGTCACACCAGCGGATGGTTGTAGACAAACAGTAGCTTTTGATGTTTGGCGAGTATGCAGTCTGAGCACAAAAAGACTCTTTCATCTCTTTCTGTCTTGTCATGAGCTGTTTGTGTGTGATGCAGTAAACAGAAGTGAATAACAGAGTATGTTTTACCTGTGCTCGTGCTCGGTTTCTTTAACTCGGCTTTGAGCTCATGCGGCGCGGACGTCTGTTTTTCTGTCTGAATGTGTGAGTACAGATGTCTTAGACTTGCAGGGCTTATAGAGTCTGGACTGTGATATGAGTGAGGAAAGTTATTACTGTGACAATTAAAAAAACATCACAAATAAGAGAGCAGTTATACAGGAGCAAAGCTGTTCCTATGATATATAATCACTTAGAAAAGTCTGATTACTACTTCAAAAAATAATAAATAAATAAAATAAAAAACACTACAAACAAATAATTTTAATTGCTAAAAATGAATTTGGGCATCACACGATTATACTACAGCGTGAAGAATTGATCATTATTACATTTAACTTGACATTAATATTTAACATAACATTAGCTATTATCAGTATTTTAAAGATTAACTGGGATGACAACAAGTGTAAAATAACTAAGTGTTAGAAGACAACAAAGCTAAAATAAATAAATGGATTGAATGAGCATAAGATAAATAATTATTGGTGGATGGTGGAAATATACAGCTCCTCCAGAACAGCTTTACATTTATACTCTCTTCATGAAACATCATGGCGTTTCTGTAGATTTATGCTGTAAATCTGAAATGTAGTCAGTGTAATCATGTTTGTAATGTAGAAAGGGAAGTGGAAGAGACAAAACTAGATTTGTATATTTTCTGAAGAAAACAGGGAGTGCTGCTTTCCATGCAAATGTTGCTGCTTGATGTTAGGTGTTCTGAATGCTTGCAGGAGTGTTGCTGTGTGGTTGCTAAGGTGTTCTGAAAGGTGCATTGCTCAGCTGTTGCTAGGGTGTTCGTATTAAATGTAGTATCATATTTTACATTATTTCCCCAAGCCACATTGGGGATTGCATTATATATATATATATATATATATATTATTTTATATAGTCTCTCATGCTTACCAAGGCTGCATTTATTTGATCAAAAAGTTCAGTAAAACAGCGATGTCTTGAAATATTAATAGAATTTAAATGAACTGTTTTCTATTTGAATTATGTTAAAATGTAATTTATTCCTGCATTTTCAGCATCATTACTTCAGTCTTCAGTGGTACATGATCCTTCAGAAATCATTCTAATATGATGACTTGCTGCGCAAGAAACACTCCTTATTATCAATGTTGAAAAGTTGTGCTGATTATTATTATTATTTTGTAGAAACCATGATTAATTTATTTCAGGATGTTTTGATGAATAGTAAGTTAAAAATAACAACATTTTAGCTGAAATAGAAAACTTTTGTGACATTATAAGTGTCTTTACTGTCGCTTATTTTAATTTAATATATAATTTCTGAATATAATTATTAATTTCTTTAAAAAAAAATCTTGAACCCCAAATTTTGAAAAGTAGTGTATGCAAATAAATGGTTTCAAAAGGTTCTGAAATGTTGTGACTTTGGATCCGTTTCATATGTTCTTAAGATCTGAAACAATAAAAATATGAAATTATTTATTCTTGTAAAACAAATGGTGTGGTATGAGCTATGTTTGCAGATTGTAATTTATGACTGACAGCCTCAAGGTCCAATTCCTGTGCTTGAAACAAAAAAATTACAACGGCATTAAAAAAGATTTATTTTCAAGCGAATACCTTATTTGTAATGTTTCAGCAGCTCTGAGCTGCTCTCCCACGCTTTCGTTCTGCCCTCCAGACCTCGGAGCTCAGTTTACAGCACTGTAATAACACACACACACACACACACACACACACACACACACACACACACACACACACACACACACACACACACACACACACACACACACACACACACACACACACACACACACACACACACACACACACTGTATTTCAGTGTAAAAATCTTATCAAAGCAGAGCCTCATTTCAGTACTCTCTCATTACCAGCATCCTCCATCTGCATTCACTGACTCGGCTCTTGCTGAAATTCAGTCTGGCCTTTATGACTGCGGTGACATTGACATCATTTAAATTAAATTATGTACCCAGCAAAATGAAATGAGACTACAGTGTTGTAGTTCAATTAAAAACAGCCTTAATGGTGAGAGGCAGGAAGGTGAGAAAATAAACTCGAGGGGAGGATAAATGGAGCAAAAAAAATAAACAGCATGTATATCTTTACTTCACATATCAAAGAAGATTCACAACCCCCGTTAGCAAAGCGATTAAAGCATTGTTGACCTCGTTACCCCTGCGTTTCCTATTCTCGTTCTTCATTTTAATGCATATTATGAGATAAAAAATATTGTAGCTGTCAAAACAAAGATTGTTAAGTGCTACTCTGCTCAAGAACAGGTCGTGTCACTGTATTCACACCTCTGAGCTGCTCCATCTGGGTCCCGGCTCATTCCTGCTGCTCCCGGGTCACTTCCTCACCGACTTCCTGTCAGGCATCCAGCTGGTGTCACTTCTGAATTAGAGTCACCAGGCTCTAAAACCTGTTCCACGGTCTTGGTCGTCGGCTGTCGGATCATGGCCCTGTACCTGGCGTCTGCTGGGCCTCCAGTGTCGACGCTCTGGCTCCGGTCGATGCCAGGTCAGATATGACCGTAGTTCCCAGATGAGGCACGATAGCTCGTCTTAGCCAGGGATTGGAAAATCTCTCCGGTCCAGCTGGATCTTCGGAGCCTCAGCTTGAGTCTCCAAACTTCCCGTTTGCATGTCTGCATGTGTGCCCTGTGTACAGACTTTAAGTGAGTAAGATCCTCAAACAAAAATGGCCACCATCATTTACTTTCATTATTTGGACAAAAACTGCGAAAGCATCTTTCAAAATGTTTCCTTTCTGGGTTCCACAGATGGAAGAAAGTCATGAAGGCTGGGAACGATATGAGGGTGAGTAAATGATTATAATATTTACATTTTGGCTAAACTAACTCTTTAGGTATCTTAGATGTTCCTCTAAAAATAAATCACATTCTGCAAGTCATAAAAAGCCATTATTTCTTATCAAATCTGAGCACACTTTTTGACACTGAGACACCGAAATACGGATTTTACTAAATATTTTAGTTTGGGGTCTCAAACTGCTCTCAACTCAACTCAACTCAACTTAACTTAACGGGTTAGTTCACCCAAAAATGAAAATTCTATTATTAATTACTCACGGTTGTTTACGTTCAGTAGCCAGCACATGCATGCTGAACGTAAACAATGCTCATTGGGTGGATTACGTTCTGGGGTACTCTCCAAAATAGAGGAAGACGGTAACTCAGGGAGAATAATTGCTGAATAAATCATGTTATTATTGTTTTCTTTGCTCACAAAAAGTGTTCTCCTAGCTTTATAAAATTACAGTTGAACCCCTGATGTCACATGGACTATTTTACCGATGTCCTTGCTACGTTTCTGTGATAGTACATGATACACAATAATAGTAATATCATTACTGTCTATAGAGGGTCAGAGAGCTGTCAAATTTGATTAAAAATATCCTAATTTGTGTTCCGAAGATGAACGATGGTCTTACGGGTTTGGAACGACATGAGCGTGAGTGATTAATGACAGAATTTTCAATTTTGGGTGAACTATCCCTTTAACTTAACTTAACTTAACTTAACTTATTAAAAACTAAAATGTTGCATATAATTAAATATAAATTATATATAAACACATATATAGTTATATAATAATATAACATGCTAACATTAAATAACAACAACAACAATAATAATAATTATTATTATTACAACTGCTTTAGAACAATAATTATTGTTCTGTCAATTCATTGTTTCTCTTTCGATTTATACACCTAATAGTTCTCTCTTTTTAATTTAGAATTTTTTAATATGGATAACAAACCCGCTCTAAATAAAATCCATAAATAATAATACAAATCTGAAATAAAATGGCTAAAAACAATATACACATCTAACATTTCTCCAATAGTGTAAAAAAAAACACATGTTGGCAGTTTAATGCAAAAGTGAATATTTATGAATGTTGTCAATATAAATAAATATTTACATAATATTTTAAGAATTGGTTTTGGCCTTAGTACAATGACAACAAATCATCCAGTTATTTATTTTCATGTTTATGTCTATAATATCATGCAGTATCTGTATTTTTCTCACACTGTACAAATGGTCTTAATGCATGAGAATATGTAGCTGCTGTGATATTTAAGAAAAAGAATGTCTCATTTCGGGGGTCCTTGACATCGAGCATTTCGAAAACCCTGCTATAGAAAACGTACAATATTATGAGACTCTAAAGAAAATGTTGAAGTCTCCCTTTGCCCTCCATTGAATCTAACAGGTGAATAGAAGAAACATCCGAGACGTCACGTTTGATATGAAAAGGTTTCCCATGTTGGTATATTTGAGATAAATGTCCCCTGTTGTCGTTTAAACAGTGTGTTTGAGAATGAGATCATTTTATATTAACAAATTTCACTCTGTTCAACCAACCTGTGTGTTTCTGTCTCTCTGTGGAAAAAAACAAACATGTTTTTTGTTCGCAGCCATCTGTGCAGTGTGCCTGTACCTTATCTCTCACCTGCAAGCTTCCCAATAAGGAATATATGAGCACAACAGTAAGATTTATCTGAGCCTAAACGCTGTGTTAGACTCTTTCCACATTCAAATTCAGTAACATGATCGCTGGCTGTGAAATGGAATAGCATAGGTCATTATAGGCTTTTTTTATAGACACTTGTTTCACTGCAGCAAAATGGTCAAGAACATGCAAAACTCTCCAGGCCTTTCATGCAAAATAACTCCAGCAAGGAAATCGGCATGCGTTCAAATAAATATTGTGTGTATGACTTTGTGGAATATAGCTCTGTGCTGCTGCATGTAAATAGACTCTGCATTTGCATGAGTCGAGGCTGTTCAAACAAATCATACATAATTAGAAAGGCTGATATCAGTGTGAGAGACGAACATTTGGCTTGATTTATTTAACAAACAGGACTCAGGAAATTTGAGGACATTTATTCTTTTCCGAACTGCAGGATGAAACGCAAGTGCCTGTGACAGTTGTTAAAATAGAAAATTAAATAAGGATATGAAGCGCTGAAAGTTTGAGAACCCTTCAAAATGTTCTGTATTTCGCAAAGAGAGTTAGTTGATTGTCTGCTGCGTCCTGACAAGAGGGTATGAGTGAAGAAATAACACCAAAATAAAACATGCTTTCATGTATATTCATGGCTTTGTCTGTCCAATATTTATGGATTTTGTTGGATAAAAGACTGTAAAGTTTTCTGGTGCTCTACAAAATCGGCGTTCTCATAATAATTGCAAGCCGGCTGGGACCAGAGGTCTTAAAATTATTGCTTTATGTTGAAATATATTTTTTGTAAAGGTTTTTTTTCCTGAAGTGCTCTACTTTTTTGTCCGCAGTACGTTCTCGCAGAAGCAGCTGGGTTCAGCAAACTTCAAATGTTCTGCTCAGAGAGAGAACTTCCATCTTCATAATCTCATTTTAACACCAGTCATGTTCAGTGCATTGCTGATGATTTATTCATGAACGCCGATATTACCCACAGTAAAGACACCTGGAGATTCTGAGCTGTTGCCTTAAGGTTCTTTGTGACCGCCTACATTGTGTAACCTTCCCATTTGGCAAGATTCAACAAACAAACAAAATGGTAACACATCATTTTATTTCATTAATTAGATCTATATACTTTGGTCATTTCTATAACTTAAAGCTGATGCAAAAATACTTTAGTCAAATATTAAATATAACATATATATTAGTATGTGCAAATTTTGTAAGAGATGGTAATTTGGAAATTGTTACATAATTATGTATATGTTCTGTGTTATGTATATGTTCAGCTTCGAAACCTTAATGACCTTGGAGAGGATCTGCAATAGAGGAGTGGGATAAAATCCCCCTGAGATGTGTGCAAACCTGGTGGCCAACTACAAGAAACGTCTGACCTCTGTGATTGCCAACAAGTAGAAGCCTAAGTCATGTTTTGAAGGGGTCAAATACATCTTTCACTCATTCAAATGCAAATCAATTTATATAACAAACCTACCATTAAAATTATAGACACATCATTTCTTTGTCAGTGGGCAAACGTACAAAATCAGCAGCAGATCAAATATTTTTTTCCTCACTGTACACAAATACGCAAAAATCACAGACACACACATACAGATATCCACAGATATATACAGATGCACTAGTTTTTGTTGAAGCATATTAAGCATACAAATTTAAAGTAACTGAATAAAAAAAAATAAGTGTGTGTGTTTGTGTATACATATATATGTGTGTGTGTGTGTGTGTGTGTGTATATGTACACACACGCACGCACGCATATACTGTATATATATATATATATATAACCAAGGCAGGGTTTCTGCACAGAATCACCCAACCCCCTGTCAGTTTTTCTGTCTTTCTTCTTGACTCTCGCTTTTCCCCTCTGATGTGTCTTGTAATGACAGATGGGGGACTGTGTGCGTGTGCTGTGACACATAAGAAGGATTAAAGTTCAAACTGTCTGTACTGGCTCCAGCCCTCTATATACATTATGAAGAGAGTTCCTATCTCATTTGTGAGATTCGAAAGTTTTAAACGCTACAGGCGTTTGGGTGTCTTCATAAATCTCCATTAGAGGAAAAAAACGTCAGAGTATGATATGTTCAAAAGATGAGGGAAGGAAAAGGAAACTCATCAAGATGGGGTAAAACTCAACTTTTTTTTTGTAAATGGCTCAGCTGATGGGAAATTTTAACAACCTCTTCGATGAATATAGTTTTTAGGGGATTTATTCAAAATATATGCTTTTTTCAATGCACTGCATCTGCGATCTTATGGCACATAATTCCGTAATGTTGGCAATGAATTTACCATATTTATTTTTTAGAAATATGACCTAAACGCAGTTGAAAGCGTATGAGATCATGCAGCATTATGTACACAACTTGCATTAAAAGCATGTCTGAAAGCTATTCTGAAACATTTTTTTTTTTTTTATATATTCTCTTTAGGTTTATACATCTAATATTTTCCTAACAGTGGTTTAACAAATATTTGTTGTCAGTATAATACATTTTATTTTACATACATTAATACATTTAATACATTTTATTTTACTTTTCCAGCTGAGGAAGTTCAACCTGCCACAGGAGCTGCTGAGAAAGTTCTACTCTGCCATCATTGAATCCGTCCTCTGCACATCAATAACTGTCTGGTTCAGCTCAGCTACCAAATCTGACCTCAGAAGACTACGGAGGGTAATCCGGACTGCTTGAGTGAGTGAGCAAAAGGGCTGGCAAAATCACTCTGGACCCCTCACATCCAGCACACTTCCTCTTTGAACTGTTACCGTCTGGTCGACGCTACAGAGCTCTGAGTACCAGAACAGCCAGACACAGAAACAGTTTCTTCCCTCAAGCAATCCATCTCATGAACACTTGACAATAATTATGGTACACACAATATTTATACACTCATTTATCTAACACACATACTTAGTTTACACTTCAATTGCACATAATATACCTGTACATACAAAACTGTCCATTGTTATATACCTGTGCATACAATTGTCAATTTGTATATTGTTATTCCTTATTTACTTATTCTTTTTATTATATGTTTTTTATGTCACTGTCATTCTGTTGCACTGCGGTAGCTTCTGTCACAAAAAAATTATTCCTCATATGTGTAAACATACCTAGCAATAAAGCTCATTCTGATTCTGATTCTGATAATGCAATATTTTAGTCATTTGTTTTGACTTAAGTACAATGGCAATAAAAATCCAGTTATTTATTTTAATATTTTTGTTTTAATATTTATGTTTCCTCTACAGAAATATCTGAAGTCTCAGTTTGCTCTCCAATGGATCTAAAGGGCGAATAAAAGATACATTTGAGATGTCACATGATCTTCTGTTTTTTCAAGGCACTGTACCTGTGCTTCTGCAATTTTACACACAATGCAGCTGTGTTGCAACAAATATGTCATACAATTCCTTTTAGAAATATGACCTAAACTCAGCTGAAAGCGTATACAGCATGCAGCTTATAGCACATTAGAAAAACATGCATTCAAAGCATTTCTGATAGAATTCTTAAAATTAAAAAAATTGTTGAAAGATTGTATCTTTGAGTTTATAACATCTAAAGTTTCTCTATTTTTGTTTTAATTTGTATTGTACTGTTTTAATAAATAGCTTTGGTTTAGTATAAGCACAATATAAAAAATATTTTTTAATTTTCTTTTCTCTCGGTAATCACTTACATTTACATTTATGCATTTAGCCAAAGCGACTTACAGTGCATTAAGGTTATACATTTTTTTTTGTCAGTATGTGTGTTCCCTGGGAATCGAACCCACAACCTTTGCGCTGCAAACGCAATGCTCTAACCACTGAGCCACAGGAACACTTTTGGGACACTTGTTTCTTTTGGGAAGAAAAAAAGCCTTACTATTGAAGACATTTACAAGATTACGAGGCTCTAGAGACAAATCTACATTTACTTCAGACGTCACATCATCTTGTTTGTTTTTCAGTGCAATGCATCTGTGCCTCTGTGATTTTACAGCACAAAATGCAGTAATGTTACAATAAATGTGCCATATTTCTCGTTTAAAGTATGACCTAAACTCAGTCAAAAGCGTACTGCTGGAGATCATGCAGCATTATGTGCAAAACGGGCTTTCAAAGCCTTTCAAAAATAGTTCTCCCAGGGTCGTCCTTCCAGCATAAAGAAAGAACTCTTAACCTCAGCTGTTTGCTTTCAAACAACAGTGAAGACACAGAGATCCACTATATCCTCGGTCTGTGGGAGGACTCTGCGTGTCCTCTGTGTTGTGAAACCACAGGGCAGCGTTCACTATAGCAACGCTACAACCTGACCAACAGCCTGACCTTTAGCACGCTCTGACAGCTCTATCTCTCTCTGTAAACAGTGTCGCTTTCTGTTCCTCTTTTCCTTTAGAACGCGGCTGGAACTTTTCAGATGATGTTGCTTCATGCCTGCGTGCAGAACATCTGGCCTGTATCGCGACGTGCACGGCAAGAGACATCGGCCTGTATTAGATGCTTATGTTGAGAGGTAATTGCTTGTATCCAAATGGCTCTGTGGGAAACATCTGCCACCGTGTGATTGGTGCTATCTGAAACATCTGCTGCGGTGCGATTGGTTTCATGAGACACGTCTGTTTGGATATGGCTAGTGCAAGGGATGCCCTCATTTCAATAGAATGAAGACCAGGTCAAGAGATAAGCATTTATACCAATCTATTAAGGCCATATTTCACATATACGATACGATACGATATGATATTATATAATATAATATTTTGATCTATGTTTTCAGCATAGATTTTTTTTTTACAAAGGTTTTACAAAATGTGAAATGTAGGCCTGTCAAAATAACTGTAAATTACAATTATATTATTTATTCAGAATTATATAGATAAAAAAGGGCTTAGTACAAATACATGTGACATGGACTCTGACCAGTCTTATTTGTGTATTTGAATAATGTATTTATTAATATTTTAATTAGCTATTATTTAATATTTTCAAAATAAAATTACATTTTAGATTCAGTTTTGTTTATTTTTATATGCTTTTGTCTGTTTTATTTTTATATTTTTATTTAGTTTTGTTTTTATTTCAGTTAGTTGCCAAGTTAAAATTGTATCACTACTACTATTATTATTATTTTCAACTTTATTTCAGCTTAATTTTAATAAACTCAACCAGTTTTAACAGATGTAGCTTTAGCTAACAATAGCAGCACTGTATCTTACATTACTCTTACAGTGGGTAGAAAAATGAATACTCTAAATAATAATTTATAATATTTAATTTCCTTTTGCTTCAGTTGAATAGCAATATAAAAGAAACAATATAATTTTGCACAATATCATAACAGGTGAAGATGCCATAACTCAATGTGTCATTGGTGTTGTTGATGGACTCAATAAAGGTGGAGAGAAAGAGTGAAAAGAGATGTTAATGACAATTTAATAGCTAATGTAATGCTAAAAATGTATGCTAGCACTAGTGGTTTAGATTAAAAAGCTAATACCAGATTAATATTATTGGCAAAAAAAATTATGTCAGATGGGATTGTTATAAATGATAACAATTTAGTTATATTTATCCGTTTAAACAGCGAAGAATCATGCATAAATAGAGATTCAAAACAAAGCTAGGCAGAGCTAAAATCACAAAGTGTTTGGCAGCAATGTCAGGATCAATGCTGGGTAGATTACTTTATGTATTGTAATCCGTTACTGACTACATGACACAAATTGTAGTTAGTAACGTAATCTAGGTTATTCATTTTAGGAAATTTGAATAAAATGAAAACTAAAAGACTTTCAAATTACATGAGCCAATATTTTATTCACAATAGAACATAGAGAACATAAATGTTTAAAAAGAGAAATTTTACACTTGTATCCACTAAATGAGCTCATTTCAAATTTGATGCCTGCTACAGGTCTCAAAAAAGTTGGCACGGGGGCAACAAAGGGCTGAAAAAGCAAGACATTTTGAAAAGATTCAGTTTGGAGAACATCTAGCAACTAATTAAGTTAATTGACATCAGGTCTGTAACATGATTAGCTATAAAAGGGATGTCTTAGAGAGGTATGTCAGAAGTAAAGGGATGTCTGAGTCTCTCAGAAGTAAAGATTTAGTTTGAAACTGCTCTTTGTTAATAATTGGAATCTTTTCCTGGGAGCATCCTAGGCATTTCCGTGCTGATGGCCTGCACCCCAGCAGAGTCGGGGTGGAACTCCTGTCGGACAACATCTCCAGGACGCTACGCTCCATCTGACTAGTAAGCCAATTCTCAAATAACTGCTATGATGACTTTTGTTCTACCCACTTAAATTATAGAATTACTTGCAGTGTCCAATCTATACAGACTGTGTGTGTCTGTTCCCCGAATAGTGAGTTCAAAATATTAATTTAATGTAAAATAAATGAACAAAAACTATTTTTAAAGCTTGGGCTCCTAAACATTAGGTCACTCACACCCAAAGCAGTTATTGTAAATGAAATGATCACAGATAATAGTTTTTATGTACTCTGTCTGACTGAAACCTGGCTTAAAACAAATGATTATGTTGGTCTAAATGAATCTACTCCACCAAGTTACCGTTATAAGCACGAGCCTCGTCAGACTGGTCGTGGCGGCGGTGTCGCAACAATATATAGTGATATTCTCAATGTTACTCAGAAAACAGGATACAGGTTTGACTCATTCGAAATACTTATGCTTAATGTTACACTGTCAGATAAGCAAAATAAATCTGTCCTATCTCTTGCTCTGGCTACTGTGTATAGACCGCCAGGGCCATATACAGATTTTCTAAAATAATTTGCAGATTTCCTCTCAGACCTATTAGTTAATGTTGATAAAGCGCTAATTGTCTGAGATTTTAACATTCTCGTTGATAATACAAATGATGCATTAGGACTTGCGTTTACTGACCTAATAAACTCGTTTGGAGTCAAGCAAAACATCACCCTCATCGTTTTACATTTACATTTATGCATTTTGCAGAAGCTTTTATCCAAAGCGACTTACAGTGCATTCAGGTTATACATTTAATGTCAGTTTAATCATACGCTAGATTTAATTATATCGCATGGAATTAATCTTACTGATATAGATATCGTACCTCAAAGTAACGATGTTACTGAACATGTTCTTGTATCATGCATGCTGCATATTACTGATGTTAACTATATGGCTCTGCGTTATTGTTCAGGCAAAACTATTGTTCCAGCCACTAAAGACAGATTCACAAATAACCTGCCTGATTTATCTCAACTGCTCTGTGTGCCCATAAATACAAATGAACTAGACAAAATTACTAGCAACATGGGAACTATCTTCTCTAATACGTTAGAAACTGTTGCCCCCATCAAATTAAAAAAGATTAGAGAAAAATGTGCTGCTTCATGGTACAAGAGTTATACCCATTCTCTCAAGAAAGAAACTTGTAATCTTGAGCACAAATGGAGAAAAACTACATTTACATTTTATCAGACGCTTTTATCCAAAGCGACTTACAGTTCATTCAGGTTATACATTTATTGTCAGTATGTGTGTTCCCTGGGAATTGAACCCACAACCTTTGCGTTGCTAACGCAATGCTCTACCACTGAGCCACAGGAACACTAACTTGAAAGTCTTTAGAATTATGTGGAAAAACAGTATGTCCAGCTATAGACATGCTCTAAAAGCTGCCAGGACCGAGCATATCCGCAAACTCATAAATAATAACCAAAACAATCCAAGGTTTTTATTTAGCACAGTGGCTAGATTAACAAATAAACCAATGTCACCCGATCTAAATATTCCCTCAAAGTTTAATAGTAATGACTTTATGAATTTCTTCACTGATAAAATAGATAATATCAGAAATACAATAACAAATGTAGATTCTACAGCGTCTAGTACTTCAGCTTCATTCATCGCACCCAAAGAAAAACTGCAGTGCTTTACAACTAGGACAGGATGAGCTAAATAAACTTATCACTGCATCTAAACCAACAACATGTTTATTAGATCCTGTACCCACTAAACTATTGAAAGAGTTGTTACCTGTAGCAGAAGAACCGCTTCTCAATATTATTAACTCCTCGTTATCTTTAGGTCACGTCCCAAAACCATTTAAGCTGGCAGTTATTAAGCCTCTTATTAAGAAACCAAAACTAGATCCTTGTGAACTGGCAAATTACAGGCCCATCTCAAATCTTCCGTTTATGTCGAAAATATTAGAAAAAGTAGTGTCTGCTCAATTGTGCTCCTTTTTGCAAAAATAAATAATATATATATATCTATGAAGAATTTCAGTCAGGTTTTAGGCCCCACCATAGCACAGAAACTGCACTTGTTAAAATTACAAATGACTTACTACTTGCGTCAGACCAAGGCTGCATCTCGTTGCTAGTTTTACTTGATCTTAGTGCTGCATTCGACACTATAGATCATAAGATACTCATAGATCGATTACAAAACTATACAAATAATCTTGAATTAAAGATGGGCAGAGGCTCTCCAATCTGTGAAAGAGTGCATAAAAAGATTGTGGACAACTTGAAACTAAAAACAATGTTCCTCAACGTCAAATTGCAAAGGCTTTGCAAATCTCATCATCTACAGTGCATAACCATCATCAAAAGATTCTGAGAAAATGGAGAAGTTTCTGTGCGAAAGGACGAAGACCTTTGTTGGATGCCTGTGGTCTTTGGGCCCTCAGACGACACTGCATCACTCATCGGCACGATTCTGTCATTGACATTACTAAATGGGCCCAGGAATAGTCCAGAAACCACTGTCGGTAAGCACAATCCACCGTGCCATCTGCAGATGCCAACTAAATCTCTATCATGCAAAAAGGAAGCCATATGTGAACGTGGTTCAGAAGCACCGTAGTGTCCTGTAGGCCAAGGCTCATTTAAAATAGACTGTTTCAAAGTGGAACATTTTGTAGTAGTTATCATTAGCTATGATAGTTGCTGCAGTAAGATGTTCTCTGTGCTTTCTTACTGCAGCAACTATCATAGCTAATGATAACTACTTGTTAACAGAGAAGAACCACTGATCCATTATCTTCAGAAAATGTACAACTATTACAGCTATTCTGCAGTGTAATCACAAAAAAACACTAGGATTTTAAGAAAAAAAACTATAGAACCATTATTAATCTAATGGTTTCCACTACATATATCATTACAAACATTACAAACCATCTACTTTTAACCATTAAAACCATTTAAAAAATGGTTTTCTGCAGTGTGTTTTGGGACATATTACATTAGGATTAATTGGTTTTAATAAGTCACCAATAGAAGGTGATCAATTACCAGTAGAGACCAACAGGGTTCATTACAGTTTCCAGTAAAACCAATACAAGTCCCATTATAACCAGTAAAACCATTACAAATTTTGTCTGTTTTTTTTTTCAGCAGGGTTGAACTGCTTTGTTTTTCTCTGAGCTAAAAAGCAAGGCACGTTTAGCGCTTAGCATCAGATTACATGGTCCTTAAGGTGAGAGTGTAACACACTCTTATGAAGCGATAATGATACAGACTTTACTTTCACACACAAGCTCAGGCTGTTTTGGTCCATTACAATCTTTCAGAGGTAATAAGGATCTCTTTCAGGCAACACCGAGTGCCCAGAATCTGCTCAAGTATAAAATTAGTACTTACCACACTTTCAGACTAGCACACGTGTGTACGTACACAGACTGGCAAACGCTTTGACAAATGCACACATAAATGTGAGAAGCATAGGATGGGCTCCATCCAGGAGGTGAGTGCCTCTAAATTACAGGTAGGTGAAGAGCGTGCTGATAATAGCTTCACCTCTCCCATTGACCTGATGGGGTGAGTAGGATGGAGAAGGAGAGCATGGTGAATCAATGCAGGGCACTTATCATGATTGGTCACAATCAAAGAGATGACAGTGTGAAAGCTGGTTACATGGCCCATTCGATTCTCGCTCTCTCACATCTTTGTTGGAAAAAATACAAATGAGATCTGTTTAACATCTCAATTGTTTTTCATAGATTGCAATCGAGGCATTTGCTAAAAGGGTTAGTTGCCTCAAATAGGAAGATTCACCCTCATCGTGCTTCAAACATGCTTCTTTTGTCCATGGAGCACAAAAGGAAATGTTAGGTTTATGTTACTATACCATACAGTGACAGTAAATAGATGCTGTCAAGCTCAGAAAATGGCTAAAAGCATCATAAAGCCAACCGTATGACATGTATGCTATGAAAGTCTTTGGGAGATGTATTTATGAGGAATAACAGTATTCTCATTCAGTCTTAGTCAGAAAAAAATAAGATAAAGATAAGAAAATTGTATGATTTAATTTGATATATGTCTATATAAGATTTATTTTAATTCAATTATTGTTAAGTTTCAGATGATTGCTTGATTCATTTATTTATTCATTACGTTTGGTTGAATTGATTTATAAATTCATTAAGGTTTTGATTGATACCTTAAATAATTTATTCATATACGATTTAGTTCAGTTGATTGGTTCTTTCATTAGATTTGGCTGAATTGATTAATTTTGATTGATTTGTTTGTATGTATATAGTTTGACAAATTGATCCATTTATTGTTAAAGTTCAATTAATTAATTAATTCATTATATTTGGTTGAAGTGGTTTATTTATTCATTAAAAACTTGATTGATTTAATTGTACATATATACTATTTCAATCGATTCATCAACACATTTTTTTTGTTTAAGTTGATTGATTGATTGACTGGTTCATTAATTCATTAGAATTCACTGATTGTTGATTGATTGTTTGTATAGTAATATTTTTTAATTAATTGATTCATTAATTGTTACGTTTCAGTTTATTTATTTATTTTATTTTGATCGATAGATGTTTGTTTGCTCTTGTGTTTGTTGTTTACACCACTCCCCCTCCCCCCCCCCCCTTCTGAATAAAATGATCTGGTCTGAACTCTCCTATTGATATCGTGTAGCCCTAGACTCCTGTTTTATTAACAGTATTTATTTCTCCAGTGGACTTTTAGAACAAACATCTGAGATAAAAGCATAACTGAGAAATCCAGTAAAGCTCTTGAGCTTTGAAAAGAAACCTTACAGCAATAAAAATATCCTTTGGCCTCTTCATAATGCATCTCTGCTTCCACCACACATGCTCGTAGACGGTCGAGTTCTGAGAAACCCATGTGTTTGGCCACACTGTGGCCTTCATAGAAGCAGCAAACACACACACACTCTCTCCACACCTCACACACATTCTCTCCCACCCACCACACACACATCCTCTCCAAACCCATAGAGCCGGAGGGGTTTGTGCTAATCATACTGCTGTCTCCAGGACTACAGCTCTCTTTCATGGCAGGTCAGCTGTGCATCAATTATTCATGCTCTGATATTACTAATGCATTAGTAATTTATCATAACCACCACATTTCTTGATGAAATTGTCTTTTCTGAGGAGTACATTATTATGGCAAATTAATAGTTTAATATTAAACTGGCAATTTAAAGCACTGTGGAGCTCACATGGTTTGTGTGAAGCCCCTTCCTCACAGAGAAGGACAGAATTGAGGGAGTGAATGAGTGAATAAACTTTGAGGCTGTTTGCAGCCCTCATTCCCTGAGATAATTGAAAAAAGTTTTAGAAGTTGACATTAGTATTATTGACAGATGGATAAAAGATGAACTTCTGCACACCACTATGAAAATAGAGTGGTAGAGGTTGAAGCTTTCTGTATTTGAATCTAGTTCCATCATAAAATGAAATCACATCCGCAATCTGTATTCATGGCTTTTGTAGGCAATTAGACACACTATAGCACTTATACATGAAATGTATCAAGGTTAAAAATGACTACCGATATGACAGCCTTCTAAAGTTTTCCTCCCAAATCATCTTAAATGTAAAATAATTAGATTTTGTCCATTGCTCTTTCAATCTTCTGAAACATATCTTAATACTCTTGGTTGCGGAGTTTAATTTATATTGTTAATTTGGTCATTCTTTCATTCAAGGATTGGTTTATTGTTGGCTGATTCACTCCTAGTGTTCAGTATATTGATTGACTGAATGATTGATTGATTGATTGATTGATTGATTGATCCATTCATTGATTGATTGATTGATTCACTCAAGATTTGGTGGATTGACTGATTCATAATGCTTAGTTTATTAACTGTTCATTCATTCCTAATGTTCAGAAGATTTACTTACAGATTCATTCGCTAATTGATTCAGGATACGGATGATGGAATGTTTGAGTCATTCCCAGTGTACTGCTTTATTGATTGACGTGGTTGATTCAATGTGTGATTGATTGATCCATTTTGAATGTTCAGTAGACTGAATGACTGATTGATTCACTGATTGAGTCATTCATTGAAGATATGGAGGATTGAATGATTCAGTCATTTTAGTGCATTACTTTATTGATTGACATGGTTGATTATTGATTGATCCAGTAGACTGACTTACTGATCGATTCACTAATAAGATTTCCCCATGCAGTCGGTCATGTAAATTCCATAGAAGCAATTTGATTTTGGTTATTGATTGGTTCAGTCCTCTATTGTTTAAGGCTGCATTTACCAAAAGCATCATATACCTAGATAATAGAGATTATTGATGCCAGTTGTTATTACAATGTAATTAGTCTTACAATGTTTTTGGGAAACATATTCCAAGTTCTGTCTATTGATTGATTAATTCATAATACTGGTTAACGGTTTCATTTATTAGTTCATTAATTTAACGTTTCTCAATAGCTTTATAAGCCTAAGTAGATTTGACAGAGACCACTGGTGGTTTATGGAAGTCCAGGTTCTCTCTAATTGTTTCATTATTCATAACAGTGAGTGATTGATTCATTCATTGGATTAAGGGGACTGATTCACTGATTCATTGATTCATTCCTCCATCTATTCATTGCTCACTCCTTATATGATGTTTGACGGTCTGTGACATACAATGTTTGTGCTCACAGCTTCATTCCTCCCATATGCTCGTCATGTTATAATTGTTGTATGCCCTGTCAGGGTATAGTGTCTTGCGTTCCTTTCAGGAGCTCCATGTTGCCACTCTACATCACGCTCCATGTTTTGTTTAACTCTCAGTGTCATTATGGGGTGCTGAATAAGGAAAACAGAGCTTCCCTTCAGCTGTGATGTCTACTAGCATTACACCTGTCCTAATACACAAACATCAGAGCTGCAGCACCAGCATTGTGACAACCCGTCAATTCATCCATCCTATAAGTAGCAAGCAGTCATTTAGAAATGATTTTACCCAAAGCGACTGTCAGTACACTTATTACATGGACAATCCCCCTGAAGTAACCTGGGGTTAAGTGGTTTGCTCATGGCCACAACTGTAATAGCTCATGGATCCTCGATTGTTGACTTAAAGAACTAACTGATCTGAGAGAGAGAGAGAGAGAGAGAGAGAGAGAACTTTGCTACACTATCAGCACTAATTTGTGCTGCCCATTAGAAGCAAGAGTCAGCAATCCCACAGGCACACACAGATGCATGGGCGTTGGAGTGGGCGTCTTTTGGCCATGGCTCTGCCTCCTTGTAGTGGGAGTATTCGGATTGCCTACTGTACATCTCTTGCTTTCTGGCTGCTCGGCGAGCAGGTACAATGTTCAAGGTCATCCTTTTTTTGGAGAACGTTTTCATTTATCTCTGATTTTGCCATAAATTCATGCTCATGGCATCTGCTTCAATCTTCTATTGATATGTATTAATTGCCTTCACAGTTTTTCACCTGCGCTCTCTCTCTCTCTCTCTGTGTGTACTTGGTCTGCTGCTGCGTTTAAAAGGCTCACAAGGTTTTTGAAATCAAAAACAGGAAAATGTTCAGTTCAGACTAAAGAACACCATCCTCTGATATTTATTTTTATGGTATTTTGTGCTTCTCCTGGAATTCGCTAATGTTAGGGTCCATTCTCATCAGATAAGATCAAATATTGTACAGAGCCTTTGTCAAGTCGATTTTTAGAACATACGTTACCTCATTGGGTTCTATGGGGATTTTGGAACTTTGGTGTCGGTCACTTCCAAACACCTCCAGCTACAGAAATCCAAGTTTAGCAAAACTTCAAAACATTTGATCCTATCATAAAAATGTCAGTACATTTCTTTATTTGATGCAGAAAGAAGTGGAACATTTCTTAAAAAAAATAAATAAATCATCATATTAGAATGATTTTTGAAGGATCATGTGACACTGAAAATCAATGTAATGGCTGCTAAAAATTCAGTTTTGACATCACAGTATACTACGAAAGAGGATTAGGGCCAAACAATATTAAAAAAGTATAAATAAATATCTCGAGATTAAAGTCATTATAATACAAAATTAAGTCTGCACTCAAAAAAAATTCTCAAAAAAGATAAATCTTTAAATTGAGGAAAAAATTGAAATAAAATGTTGAGAATAAACTCATAATTTGAGAATAAACTTGATTAAAAAAGTACAAATAAAATGCTGAGAATAAACACTGTTGCGGACCGAGACTCAGTGGATAGAATATAAACAGGATCTTTATTGACGGTAACTGAAGCAGAGGGTAATGGCAGGTGAGTATCAAGGGCAATGGAACAGTTCTTGCATAGATGTGACTATAACCTTGTTTCTTGATACACAGGAGATCGTGGAATTGAGATGGAAAACAGCACACACCTCTTTGACGAGTAATGATAATTTCCACGAGGAGATGACAACCAAAGCAGACATTGGGACAGAACACAGGAGAACAAACTGGAGGAGACACAGAAGGTAAGTAAACAGGCAAGTAGGTAGCTCAATGTATGAACGAGACTGGACCCTGGAGTGATGTGAGGTGTGTGATTATGTAGCCAGCTTGATGAGGGTGCTCATGAGGTGCAGGTTTGTTCAATCAGAAACCTGGTGAGGGTGTGCACTGTGATTGGGAAGTGAATGAGCCTGGCCGATCTGTGACACACACTCATGTTCATTTGATCTTGTTGGACAGTGTAAAAATGCATTTGCAGTTGCACAGTTCGTAGAGAGTAACACTCATGGATGTAGCTAACGATGCGATCGACCAGAGTTCGAATCCACCTTTTGCCGAACTCACCCTTCTTCATTTTCTCATCACATTGTAAAAGTGGAAATCATCTGCCTAACAAGTGTTTAATTATGATGTATTAATTGGGTAGGTTTAGGGGTAAGTAGGCTATAGGGAGGGTTTTCTTGTTCCAATAAGGCAGTGTCTATTTAATAATTATAATAAATAAAATAATTTACATCTATGTTATTATTGCATCCTGTTAATGTACAACAGTACTGAGGTGCAAATAGTATCTGTCACTATTTATAAGTATAAATAACATTTAATTACTATTTATTGCAATTACTATTATCTGCTTTTACATAGAGTAAATAGAATCGCTGTTTTCACTAGTGTTATTAGCACAGCACTAAATAAATGCTGCTCTTGTCACTTAGAGTAAATAGAATGTATCACTGTTTTCACTTAGTGTAAATAGCATCTATGGCTATTTGCATTTATAGTGTAAACAGCATCCATTGCTATTTTCACTTAGTGCAAAAAGCCGCTGCTCTAAACCAAAACCATATGGCATTGCCATTAATGGCTGTACAGATGGTTACAGACATTTCATTCAATAGATAGAGGCGTACTCAAGTTTTTCTCAAAGCACAATGATTTTTCTCTTGTAATTTTATTCTTAAGATTTCATTTTAACTTATTTTCTCATATTTTAACAAGTTTTCTCGAAACGCAATGACTTAATTTATAAATGTGAATGATTTTAATTCTCAAAATTGTATTTCGAAATTTTTCTTGAAATTTAACAAGTTACATTTTTATTATATATTTTTACTATTACTTTAATCTTGAGATGGTTTGATTTTTTTTTATTGCTTGGCCCTAATCCTTTCCCGTAGGAAACAGTTATTTTTAAAATTGTAATAATATTTTACAATATCACTGTTTTTACTGTATTTTTAATCAAATCAAATTGCGAGTGCTCGGTGAGCGCAAGAGACTTCTCTGTAAAAATAAATATATTACAGATTCCAAACTTTTGAATGGAAGTGTGTAAATATATCGTGTTTCACTTTCCTCTTCTTTTTTTGCCAGATTGCAGATCCTTCACTAGAGATCTAATTCACCTGTGCAAAATGTAAGTTTCACTGACATATTACATAAGTGTTAACTGAAACATTTCTGTCATTTAACAAAATTTGTAATACATTATCAGATAATTTAAACAATTTGTGTTCCCTTTCGTCAAGGTATTAAAATGAATTACATTAAATGCAGAAAATAGGAGGAAAGCATTTAAATCACTTATTTGGTTAAACAAATCAGAGGTCCCAAATGCTATCCAACAAAATGATTTGATAAATAATCAGCTATTAAATCTCATATCTGTGTTTCGGCTATTCTCCAACACTAAATTCAAATTTTTCTTTACTTTTCAATGCATGGTTGCTATGGACCAGCACAACACAACACAATGAAGGTCGCAGACAGCTGACCACGAGACATGTGAGCCTGGCAGAAACTGCTGAGGTGAAACCCTTCATCTCAACAGCAGACACCGTCTTCTGCTTTAGCATTCCACATGGCATCACTTTTGAGCGCAACTGCACTTGAGGCTCCTTTTCCAAAAGTGGCTTGTTTAGCAAATTAAGATTACATATTATGTGCATTTTTAAATGCAAATTCCTGTTAAACTGGGTCTCATTATGAGAGGGACACCTACATACGACTCTCAAACTGATGGGAGCTAAACTAATTTGCTTAAGAATCTCTGTGAAACTAATTTGCTGGATTTACAAGAGTAAAAAAATGCAATCGGGAGACGTCTCTGACATGCTTACATGATTAAAATAGAATGTACAAAGAGATCAAACTGCACCCAAGGCTTTGATGAATGTGACTCAGAAACAGAGGGAAGGTTGAGAAATGACGTGTCCTTTCGCCTGCAACCAGGAGGGGGCACTGTGGTGCTGCTCTGCCTGGAAAAAAACAAAGCACAAGGGCAGAGTGAATTTAAAGGGGGGGGGGGGGGGGGGTCATTAGTGATGCGTATAAAACAGAATTGAAAGTTTTGACATTGACTGAACCCACTTCAGATGCACATATCAAACCATGACTGACTGACAGTCCGGCTGCTGAGATAGAGGGAGCTGCTCTGGGGAAAAAAAGGAGAAAGTGATCAGGCTGTTAGGTTCAATGGCTGAAATTTCCTAGCTGACTGCACCACATATAATTGCTAAAAATACACCGTTCTTACACTCCACGTCTATATGAAAGCAACAGGAAGTCAATGACAAGGTGTCACAGCAGCTAGCATGTTTGTATGGATATTCGATACCAAAGCTTACTACAAACCGAAGCCGTTGCTGTTACAGTCAAGCAAGCGAGCTCAATTTCACGAAATCCCGAGTTGCTTCCATTTGTTAGCGTAACCGATGACATTTAGCATAGCCGGGCAGGCACTGTGCATCTGCTGAGTTCCGTCGCACACAAACTACTTCGAGTTAAATGAGATTGTAGGCTTATATAACACAATCCCCACTTCTATGTGAAGTCCCACAAGGTCTGCACAGGGTTTGTTGGTTACGGCAGCGAGGGAAACAGGTGTGTGGAGCAAAGCAGATGATTCTTTAGCTGGAGGCTCAGAGCTGGCGCTCCAAACGTATTACGGTGTGCTCTGACATTCCATATGGAGTTCAGACACATGAGAGTATTGATTTGTTGGCTAATTAAACCACATCAAGAAACCCTGCATGCGCAAAATATTGAATTATAGCCTGGTCTGATACCTCAAGCAATGCACATGCATATTCAATCAATAACTTTCATCAGTCATGCATACGTTCTTGCTGATTAACCGATTGTGATTTATTTATTTTACATGAGCTGACATTCATTGTCTCATTGAAGAATAGCGACCGTTACGTCGCCCCCTACCGGAGCAGGGCGGTTATGATGACATGCCTCAGTCAGTAATGACAGTCATATCTGGCCTTAGGGTGCATCTGCCAAGGGCTTGGATGCTCAGTGTCCGTCTGATGACATCGGTGGGTAACCCCACACCCACTCGTTTTGTTTTCGGAAATTATTCCCTAGTGATGCAACAATCTGCAATGGTTTAGGCTTCAAAAAAAATAATAGAATCCCTCAGAAATCATAGAGAATGTCTAAAATGCAGTGTCAAGTTTAGGCCGTTTTTACCTCACCGCTTGATTTTCTCTTAAGTCCAAATTTAATGACTTGAGCCCTGGGGCTGTTTATTTGATTTGGTTTCCTCTGTGCTTCAAGAACCAGCCTGTTTTGTAGATCTCAGTCAGATTTCGCCATTTGCGAACAGCGCCGTGGATTTCAACCATGCTGTGATGGCTCTCATAAAAAGAGTCATACAACTTTCAAAAGGCCCATTATGAACTTATACAAACTCATTATTCTTCTGCCTTTGTGACGTTTCCTTCATAATCTTACATCATGCTCACAGGACATCACTCATATTGTGTCGATTGTTTGATCCATTTCACCATTCTCTGTGGGGGAATTCTTCTAATTGTTCTTGGTTGCAGCATATTTGCTCATACTTCACTGCTCTGTGATTTCCATTGTGGTCCATCAATTCAGAAATTAATTTAGATTGAATCTGCAGATCAAGATCCTCCAATTTAGAATGCATGATATGCAAAGTATCTAAATAGATTACTTGACATATATTTTACTACAATAACAGTATAAAGCAGCAGGGTTGTTATATTTCAATGAACCTAAAACCATAATTTTTCATTATTTGAAATAAAATAAATGCTACCTGAAATAGTAATAATCGTTTTCTCATTTTCAATTAGTTTAACGATGTCTAACATAATAAAAAAATATATTTACAAAAAATGACAAAAACACCATAAAAAAATTAAACTTCTCATATAGTAGAGTAGTTGCATATATATATATATACACACACACACACACTCACTGGCCACTTTATTAGGTACACCTTGCTAGTACCGGGTTGGATGCACTTTTGCCTTCAGAACTGCCTCAATGCTTCGTGGCATAGATTCAACAAGGTGTTGGAAAAATTTCTCAGAGATTTTGGTCCATATTGACATGATAGCATCACGCAGTTGCTGCAGATTTGTCAGCTGCACATCCATGATGCGAATCTCCCGTTCCACCACATCCCAAAGGTGCTCTATTGGATTGAGATCTGGTGACTGTGGAGGCCATTTGAGTAAAGTGAACTCATTGTGATGTTCAAGAAACCAGTCTGAGATGATTTGAGCTTTGTGACATGGTGCATTATCCTGCTGGAAGTAGTCATCAGAAGATGGGTACACCGTAGTCATAAAGGGGTGGACATGGTCAGCAACAATACTCAGGTAGGCTGTGGCGTTTAAACGATGCTCAATTGGTACTAAAGGGCCAAAAGTGTGCCAAGAAAATATCCCCCACACCATTACACCACCACCAGCCTGAACCGTTGAGACAAGGCAGGATGGATCCATGCTTTCATGTTCTTTACGCCAAGTTCTGACCCTACCATCTGAATGTCGCAGCAGAAATCGAGACTCATCAGACCAGGCAACGCTTTTCAATTCTTCTATTGTCCAATTTTGGTGAGCCTGTGCGAATTGTAGCCTCCATTTCCTGTTCTTAGCTGACAGGAGCGGCACCTGGTGTGGTCTTCTGCTGCTGTAGCCCATCTGCTTCAGGGTTCGACGTGTTGTGCTTTCAGAGATGGTATTCTGCATACCTTGGTTGTAACGAGTGGTTATTTGAGTTACTGTTGCCTTTCTATCATACCTCTGACATCAACAAGGCATTTTCGTCCACACAACTGCCGCTCAATGGATATTTTCTCCTTCTCGGACCATTCTCTGTAAACCCTAGAGATGGTTGTGCATGAAAATCCCAGTAGATCAGCAGTTTTTGAAATACTCAGACCAGCCCGTCTGGCACCAACAACCATTCCACGTTCAAAGTCACTTATATCCCCTTTCTTCCCCATTCTGATGCTCGGTTTGAACTTCAGCAAGTCGTCTTCACCACATCTAGATGACTAAATGCATTGAGTTGCTGCCATGTGATTGGCTGATTAGCAATTTGTGTTACCAAGCAATTAACAGGTGTACCAAATAAAGTGGCCGGTGAGTGTATATTGCTCTGTGATCTCTAGTGTGTTGCATCATTCAGAAATAAATTTAGAATGCAATTTAATTGTAATTGCAGAATTGTATTTGTGGAAGTGCTTTGAAATTTAAAGAGCCTTGAGAGCTTAAAGGAAGTTGAAAAAGTCTTATAGACTTTTATTATTATTTATTGGCAGTTATTGGAGAGAGGTTATTTATAGGCCTTACAGAGAGATACTCAAAAATCCAAAAGATCAACACACTCTTATAGCAATGTGTATACATGTTTTATGTTTTGGTATTGTTCTTCCTATTTATTGCATTTTCATACGATCCGCTTGCGGCTCACTGACTGTCATGCGTACCTTTTTTATTTTTTTATTCTGTACTGTATCTGTTTCTGTACGAATCACATTGTACAAATTCATATGAAATTGCCACCTTGTAAAATTGTTTCCACAGGAGACTGGATTGAAAGAACTAAGTTTTCGGTTCTGAATTGCTATCATCTGTATGGGATTGTTACATGACCTCTATGCTTACCTCCCTCCTGGAGCAGACAGCGGCCTCACACTCACACACCATCACACCGTCTGCATCTCAAACATCTGCGGGTCATGTTAAATATCCACCTGCAGAAACCCATACAGCCCTGAGAGGCACTGCTAATACAACTCCAGCTTACATTTACATTAAATAATCTCAGCAAGTACTGATGAATGGGCTATGGGGAAAAACACTATTGCTTTATATTTACTAGTCTCCCACTGCAGACTAAACGGCACAAAATCTGGTCCACATTACATTTTATTTTGGCAAAAAACACACACATTTAGAAACAAAGATATGTAAGCAATCAAATATTTTATGTGAAATATATGATACTACAACAACAGAAAAAATAGCAATAAAATAATTGTTATAGTTAAGTAAACCTAAAACTTACTTACTTACTAAAGCTTAACCTACTTGATATAAAATATGGAGTAATTGAAATAAAATTTTGTGCATATGTATAATGCACTAAAATAAAAAAACTAAAATAAAAAATAAATAAAACTACATAGACATGTAAAGAATAATTATTACAAGCAATAACAATGAATTAAAACAACAATGATAAATTAATACATTTTGAACCAATAATTAATTATTTAATAATAATAAATAAATAATTAATACATTTTCATTTTAGTAATTTTTTTTCATTTAGTTAAACTTGAACTAAAATGAAAATGAAAAATATATTTCACCTCAACAACAGAAGTAAATCAATAATTATGTTATAGTTAAGGCAACATTTAATTTTCACTTAGCTTAACTTAATGTAATAAAATATCAACCGAAGAATAGAACTATATAAACATATTGAAAAAAGTACTAATAAAAATTACAACAACGAAAAAAAAAATATTACTAAACTTATTAAACCTTTAACTTAAAAATAAAAAAGAATATATGAATATAAAAACAATTCAAACATTAATAATGATTATAATAGTATCTGAATAATAATAAAATTAACACAGTAGGTTATGAATGGTTTACAAAAAATTATAAAAATAGCAGTGATGAAAAATAGCAGTGATGTTTCGTAGATTTTCTAGATTTATGTTCCGAATCTGAAAGTACGTTTACACTGGATTTCAACTCAATTACAGTAAACTCCAATTGAATGTGGAAATACAAAATAATAATTCACAATTAGGATGTTTGCCATGAAATCTTCCATTGTTGGAGCTACCGACTGAAAATAAAAGATAATTGATCACAGAGGGAGAAATTGGGCCTTGATTTGTTTTGCTGCTGTAAATATTACCAAGCAGATATCTGGGTTGGGGGAAAGGAATCATTTTTAGCATTCACCATGCGGACTCATCTGGGGGAATTACCAATCAATCTCGGGGACGTTGGTTTAGCAGATAAATCGCGATGTCAGTTTTGTATGCATGCTGCCATGCGATCATTAGCCGTGGTGCTCCCCGGAGCTAGCGTGGCCATAGCAGCTAATCAGTAACCATAATAGTCGTTTACGGGTTATAATGGACACACTTCATAACTGTCAGTCTCTGGAACCCGGGCACAGAGCCTCGTTGGCCATGAAGTACAAAAAAGTGGGGGAAAATGTAGCAAAAGCCACAAGCTAAGGCCCAAACAGTGCTCTGCATGGTGATAATGGGTGAGCTAATGCCCCTAAAATCCAGATCTGCTCTTGATTCAAGTTCTTTCAGAGCGGTATAGTGTGGCTTTTCTTGGATGCACTAAAGAGCAGGCAGTTCATCATAATTAAGGCAACTTTATGAAAGCAGCTCCCGGGCTGCACTACCTGTGTTAGATGTGTCATCTTTATTAGCCCAAGCATGCTAAGCCAAACTCTCCATGCGTTAATCCCTAGCTAAAGAAACAGCTTTCAAGGAATTAACATCAAAAGTAGAGCCTAACATGCCGGCGGGGGAGCTTTCACCAGCTTCAGCCGCAGAGTATTTCAGAGGCTCAGGGATGAAGAGGAAGTTAAACTTAAACTTGCTCCTTGTTCCACCATAAGTCTTTGACCTTGTTCTCAGGTTCCTCTGATAATCCTTTTCAGAAGTACGCCGATCTTCACAGGATTGGAGAGGGATCCGGGAAGTGAGTGCTGCAGGGGTCGCTGTGTTCCCCCTCGGGCGGGTCTGTAATCCCTCTGTCCATGTAGCACTTAATTCAACCTATGATCATCTCAACCTGTGATCGAGTCATTCACAGGGAAAATCGTGGGCGACTCTAGGATTTTAGCCTTCCTGAACATGAGCTGTTGTGGACCAGAGGGATATTTTTTGCTTGAGTTTCAATCTTGCTTGAAGGACAATTTCTTTTCAGAGATGCATGGATATTAAAGTTCTGGCCAAAATGAGAAACCAGTAATTATTATAATGTTATGGTCTATAACCAATAAATTAAAGTCTGTCTGTCTCTGTCTATCTATCTATCCCAATAAATCATCTATAATTTAGTTAAAAAGCAAATAAATGTACAAGTATATTAGCAACTGCAACATATTTGTGATTTTTACTGGAAAGAAGGGCATTTGGATGAAAGATGCAGAAGAAAAGTTCACATCTCTAATGCTGAAGATGGCTGCCCTGTGTCATCTGTGGCTAGAGGGATGGATCAAATATAATCTAGAAAATTGTAAGTTTTGAATAACTAGTAAGTAGAGGATTCAGAGTCAGATAACCTCAGATATCTTACTGGAACCAGGAGATCAGATAATCACAGATTTTTAAAAAGCCTGACAACTTAATTGCACATTTTTAAACGAGCCAAGATGAAAGATGGAGTCTGGCAATGTCTATGATTGAAATTATGGACTTTGATACTGAATAAAATAGAATCCATGTCCACTATCTTGGTTATTGTGTTTGTCCTGTTATGCAGAGCCTTTCCAATAATGTAAGAAAAACTGTAAAGAACTTAATGATTCCAGTTTCACAAATGTTTCTTTAATATTTCAAATAAATACATTTTAAACAACATTTTAAATACTTGCAATATTTGCAACTGTATATATATATACAGTATTTAAACACTTGCAACTGTATATATACAGTAAGGTAAATCATTTTGTTGCATTTATGACACCTCTAAAAGACTGTGAATATTCATGAAATATATGTAAAAACAAGTGTTGCAAGTGTAATTTGCACTTGTTTAGTATTTCTAAGTTTGCTTATAAATACTAAAGAAACATGTATGAAACTGGAATCATTACAAAACACCAAACAAACAAACAAAACATGTGCTAACATATTCCATTCATTAATTTTTAGAAAATGATCTGAATCACTTAAAGGTAGTGACTCGTTTACACAGCTTTGTTAAGACTGCTCTGTGCTTGCTCAAAATTCTGCTTAAAGGCATAATGAATAACAAGTTTAGTCATAGAAGCAAGACTACATTATGCTTGATCAGTATACAATTGACATTATTGTGACTCCTAAGATGCCTAAATGCCACTTACCACTTTTGTAGTATAAATATATCATTAGAATCAGCAGCTGAAATCGGTTTAGAAAATTCTGATATCAGAATAAAATTACATATATACATAGGAATAGGAATCAATCGGGAGTTTCACTTGAAAGCGAACAAATTCCACATGCAGATTTCGTTTATTAGCCACGTGGATTTTCCACACTGACCAACTGAAAGCTGTGTTTACAGTATATATATCTACACTATCAACAACAGATAGACCTTACGTGTCTGCTAAATTGTGCTAATTTTATTGTACTTTCAGAACGACTAATGCGTTCTTGGTGCTCTTGAAGCGCGGTGCTCTTACGCCACACATGGTGTGCGGTGAAAAATACATTGTGGAGCAAAGAGAAGACAACGCGCTGAAAGACAGAGCAGGTTACCTTAGGAATGAAACAAAGTATCAGCTTTCAAATTTTGTAAACAATTCAATCAATACTGTTTTGTGGCTCATTAATGTGTCATGACAGATCACTGTAGAACCTCAGTTGAAGTGTTAAATGAACCAATCATCTCTTCCTCTTTACTAGTTATAGCATGAAATAAACACGGATGATCATCAGAAGGTCTTATTTCATCTGTGGAAAGACATCAATACACACTATTTTCCAAGTTCAAGTCCACCGACTTAAATCTACTCTCCTCTCTGTATTGTTTGTTGGACAAAATGGTATATTCAGCATTATGATTGGTCAGATCGCCTGTCAATCAATCTCCCGGCAAAGGGTCAACTCTGCCAAAAGGAGTCAAGTTTGAAGGGACATTATGTAGTCATTAGCTTCTGTTTTGTTTCAAAATCGTTTTTTATAAAATTCCCAGCTCTGTATTTTTACTGTAAGTCAACTATTACCTCCTTCCTATCTTCTTTTGTTTCTTCCAAGGTATTTTAGAAGAAACATCTGTTGCCGCCCTCAAACCCATTACTGATTGAGAGAGCTGTCAATATCAAAACGCACTGCTTATTACATTGTTTGATACCCGGCCTCAACGCGTTCTATTACAGCTGAACGCTCTCCATGCTAATGTTTAGAAGCGCTCAGACCCTCAGTAATTTAATTCAAGGACTTCTGCACCTTTTCAACAAACTCACCGAACCGTCTCTCATCTTTTCCACCTAAGTGTCTGTTTCACACCAGCTCGTTTGCACAACCAGGCGAATTAGCTCAGTGGTGGGGAAAAAAACCCGGCAAAGATAAGCATTCGACACGGTTTCAAGCAACTGCGCCGAGGCTGTGTAAACAAAAACACGGCTCCCTCAGACGTTTGCAATACTCACTCCAATCTGCGTTTTAAGTGAACATCTTGTTCTGAGAACTCGGTAAACATAACAAGCTATCTCCCAAGCTGTACCTGAATGCTTAATACTGTGACAGCTCAACCTGCTCACGGAAATGACTGACGTCTCGCCGCATTTCCACATTTGTTTCTGCTCCTCAATCTGTTTTTATCTGTCAGTCTCTTCACACCTATCAAGACGCTGTCTTCATGATAAAAGCTGCTGATCACCAGCATGTGTTTGATGCGCACGGTTCAAATTGACTGAAATAAAATTTGCAAAATAAAAACTGTCGGAAAAGATTGGGTATTGTAATCTGCTCAGTATATTATCCTTTTAACTGTAACCTGCTAAAGTTTAATTTCTTTCATCGGTGAGCAGTATAAAGGAATCAATTGCCAATCGAAATGAAGTACTAAGCTTAAAGTGAGCTGCATGTTTAGGTGGATTTGTTTGTTTATTTTTTCTCTGGCAGAAGAACTGGTTTGTTCGATCTTTAGTGTTGTTGAAGGCAGCTCAGCGTGTTGTCAGAGCAAGGCAGTGAACCTCTGATTACTTCAGTGGTTTTGTAGTATGACTGGCCACTCCAATAGTACTTCTGAACTTTGAAAAACACCCCTGTAGAAAACGCTGGGAAATTTACAGCAAACCCCACTGATGAATCATACAAGAGGCAGACAAATGGAGATAAATGTTCAGTCTAACACTTGTGTTGGCACCTAGCATGCTTGACACTGATACAGAGCCTTCTCAGATTGCTTTGCATTATAGTCA